>VZTN01032680.1:79161-248884 GCA_013400515.1 Erpornis zantholeuca
GCGGTCCTCCATGCTGGGCGGTTTCCCGCCCCGCGCGCGAGGGTCCCGAGGCGCGCGGACAGGGAAAGCTCCCACAGGGAAAGGTGCATCCATGGAAAACCACAGCGCGGGGGACGGGACCCCGCACAGGGGCTTCTGCTGCGGCCAGCTGAACCTCCGCTTCTCCCCGTGCGGGGCGTGCGTGCCGAGTGCTAATGCGAGGTAGCCGGTCATCTCCAATCATTTTGTGTTTATCATGTCCCGAGGGAACGGCCTGACGTTCTCTCAGGGGAGATTGGGGTCAGATATTAGGAAAAGGTTCTTCATCCATAGAGTGGGCACTGAACAGGCTCCCCAGGGCCGCAAGGCTGACAGAGCTCCAGGAGCGTTTGGACACTACTCTCGGGCACAGGGTGGGATTGTTGGGGTGTCCTGTGCAGGGCCAGGAGCTGGCTCGGTGATTCTTGTGGGTCCTTCCTACTCAGAATATTCTGTGATTCCATTATTTTTTACTGGGTACTTGTATTTCTTAAGCACTAAACCCAAACTCTGCTGAGCACTCTTCACACGAGGCGTCAGCACCTTGCTGTTTCCTTGGTGCCCGCCCCGGTCCGTGCAGAGGAGGCTGTTTGTGCCCGAGGGGTGAGGCCCTCCTCAGACCTGCTTCCAGAAACAGCTGGAAATGCAGGACACTTCTCAGGCTTCCCCTGCAATTCAGTCGAGCATCGTGGAATCACAAAAGGGTTTGGGATGGAAAGGACCTTGCTATCTCCCTCCCTAACTCTGCCAGTTCCACATGGCAGGGACACCTCCCTCTAGCCCAGGTTGCTCAGAGCCCCCAGGGTGGTCCCGGTTCTGCTGGGTCAAAACCCCCCTCTGGAAAGCGAAGCCCCTGCCAGCTCTGTGTGCAGGGCTGTTGGGCAGGGGCACAGCGCCCAGCCCGCTCCTTCCGTCCTGGGAACCTCTGCACAATGTTCCGATCACTTCTATTTACGCTGGGTGCTGATTCCAGTTATCTCTGTCCATATCGTCTTCTTTGGGTAAAATGTCGTTATCAGGGCATTGAACCAAGGTCAGCTACATTCAAATAAACACTTTCAGTTCTTTGTTTCAAACTGTCACACCTGGGTAGCTGCAGTGGGGGTTCCTTTGGGTTTTGATGGTTTTCTAAGTGAGGGAAAATAAAATGTACGCTGCCAATGTGTGCCTTTACTGCACTCTTGTTGCAGTCGGCACTGCTAATGCAGAGGCACTTCACAGAGCATTCTTTGCAAATTGCCACACGGTCAGAATTATGCTCTGGGAAATTTTAAATTAATGTAGGAAAAATGCAAATTATTTACAATATATATATATCTTTGTGTTTTAAAATGCAGTACAGGTCCTCAGGGCAAAGTAGAAAACAAGTCTTTAAAAACAGGCAAAAATTAATAAAATATGGGGACTATTCTTGATTTTTCTCATACACATTTCATATTTATGAAATTTTATGTTGATACCTAAACAATTTTTTCTTGGTAAGTTGCTCTGGTTCTCATTTTTATCTGGCTGCTAAGAAACCCTGGGATGTTAGCATTTAAAACTTATTTTAGACCATAAAAATCAGTATTTTTTTTTGGACAACTCTTCATTTTTGTGGACTGCATGTCATTGAATTGAGCAAAACAAAGCCTTACACAGTAACCCAATGATTACTATTAACGTTTATTACTAGTTTTGAATACTGTATGGAAAACTGAAGCCCAATAAGGTTACTTTTTTGAGGAATTTCAGTATTCTACAGAATTGTCCATATAATTTAGGAACCAGCCATTTCCTTGCCCTACTGTTTCCTACAGGAAGTAGAAACAATGTTTCCTAATGGTCCAGATAAAATATTTCAGGCATCCCTGAATTTATAATTTTGTTTTGTACTCCATATATTTTTATATATTTTTACTTTGGCTAAATGTAGTATTAATGTAAAGCTGTTGTGTGAAGTGCTTCTTGTGGGTACACATTTATTAGCCAGCAGAGGGCTGTCATTTCTTACCTTAGAAGACCAGAATTTAGGCCTAAATCTTGCAATGTATTTTTGTGCAGTTTTTCTTTGCAAAACAGTAGATTAATATTTAAAAAAAATCATAAAAACACAAGAAATAACTTGAATAGGAATAGGATAAATAAAATTTGGCTAAGGATTAGCTAAGAATTATGTTGTTTTTAAGTTGGGAATAATAGGCTAGGAGAATGTTATTCAGGGGACTGCAAGAGCACGTTCTGTATCCCACAATCAAGGTTTTAAAGATATTAAAACAGATACTTTATATATGTGTGCAATAAACAATTGGCATAACTTTAGGAGTTTCATTCCCTATAAAATAGTAAACACACACAAAGGATAAGTTACTTTCAAACTGATAGATGGTGTGAGGTGGTCAGTACAGCTCATTATCAACCTCCCAAGAAAGACATTTACTTGTGCATTTTAAAAATGCATTAACAGATCTATTTATTTCATCAAATTAACACTAAATGAAAGTCAGGTTAATTGCCTGGCAGTGCAATAGAACAAATCTCTGGAGGGGGGATTAGTCTTTGACTCACTCCTTGTTATTTGGATCAGCAATGTTAATATTAGTCTTTATGATATGCTTTTGACAACTAATTTGTTTTTAAATTTTAATTTTTGCAAGTTATTGCTCATTACTGTGAAAGAGAAAAATGCAACACTCATGACTAAGTCATTAATCTGCCCATTTGGGTAATGACAACAGTCTTGTCTGAATACAGGAACAGTTCTTTTGTGTCATAAACCTTTATTACTGGTCATGTAAAGTGCTGAAGAGGCCTCCCTGTGAGAAGAAAAACAGTACTTAAATAACTTACATAAAACTTTTGTATTTAAGTAAAATTCTGTATTTTCCGCTGTGAAAATGTGGTGAGATTGCCAACTCTGGATTTTTTATTTGATCTGTCTTTGATTTGGTTTGTTGTTTGGATTTAGAAATATTTGTATTTGTCTGTATGTTTAAATATACATTGGAAATTGAAAATGTTGTGTTCCATAATCTGGAAATTTATTAGAAGCTGTGTTTTAGCCACTTTTATTCATATTCTTAGAATATGTAGTTTTGAGGGGGGCACTTTCTGTGATCTGTAATTGGCTGAAAGAGATTTTTCTCCAGCAGTCTACACACAGAACATTCTTTATAAGTTAAAAACTATTACCCTTATAAAAGAAAACCTAATTAATCTTTTTCAATTAGGCTATTGTAAAAATTAAATATGACATGTTTTTGCTGGGTTAAAAATGACCTGCAATAAAAGAGCTGATTTGGGCTGTGGTCTGATGGATAGGGAGCATTAGCAGGGGAAAGTTCTCATCCTGCTCTGGCTCTGCACACACCTAACCAGGTCCCCTTTGTTTCACCCTCAAGTGTAATTGCCATGCAAGCCACAGCAAGTGTGTTCAGTATAATTTGTCTTAAGCAAACTCTGAATTAGATTTAAGCAGCTGTTAATGATTTCCACAGGGTGTTTTTACTTCACATAGCAAATGGGTGTTTCCTAGAATTTTTTTTTGTGGGAAGTTGATTGGTTTCTATGGCTTAGAAGACCCGAAGTAAAAAAGAAAAAAGGTGGGAAAGGCAAGGTTCAGATGATCATAAACCAAAACCCTAATTACACAAATACCATTTACAGGCAGCTGTGTGGAATTTTCAAAAAAAGGTAACTTTTTAAAAAGCAGGAGTTTTTGCTTTAAAACAACTACGATAATGACTTTTTACTGTAAGCCTTCTATAAATGAAACCATTTGTGCAATTTTGCTTTCTGCAGTTGTAATTGGATGGGATGGACCTGAAGAAAGAAAAAGGAGTGTTTAGTGTTTAAAGTGCAATGCACTTCTGCAATAATATTTGAGCTGGTATTCTTTCTGGGAATTATGTACCTAGAGAGAATCAAGGCTGGCACATCAGCAGTGATGACTTTCAGACATAATTTGGAGTAGTAGATGTATGCATATTGCATTTGCTAATTTTACTCAGCAAACAAATTTGAAAATTGGCATGATGAAATTCAGAAGTAGGTGTTGGGGTTGATGAGGAAGAGTAGGGAGATAACCTCTGGAGTATGAGCAGGTAGGCTGCTGCAAGGAAAGGAGATGAAACATTGAAAATATTCTGAACTACCCATTAACACATTCATGTAGTACAAATACAATCAAATCAATTGAGACTACTTCATATACAGAAATGAAAGCAAGGCATACAATATTCTAAAACAATTGGATTTTTTTTAGTCTAAAATTAGTAGCTTCTTATTTTACCCACCTTCATTTACATTAAAGCTAATTGCTAGCATTGATGGTCTCCAATTCCATGACCCCATTACCCTCTTTGATCCTATTAGCAGTCTTATTGGAGCTTGAAAAAAAATGGCATTGCTTGAATGGAGTTACGTGTTTTCAGGTTTCCCAAAATTTCTGTCAATAAAATTAGGGTTGCTCTTAGGCTAAAGAAACAGTATCCTTTTATTTTTGTAACAACTGTGGCGATTCTGCCACCCCAAGGGCTACGCAGCCATTTGGGAAGCCCAAGCACTAACCAATAGCAAAGTGCTCATCCACAGAGATGTGCTGCAAAAGGAACCTGGAAGATGGGAGAACATGAAAGCTTTTCCTACGCAGTTGTTTAATTTTCTCTTGAATTTTGAACTTTGGAGTCTTAAGGCAGTATTACACTTTGTTTTGCTGTCAGTTTATTATGATTTGCCTCTGATGCTCTGAAGCAAAAGTCTATTACTAGAGATGGTTTCCATAGCAATTACAACCATCTGAATATGCATGGAACTGCTTTCCCATTGTTTCCATTTTTCCAAGGATTTTTATTTATCAGATGAATGGTGCAAGGTAACTTTATTAGAGAGCTGCAAGGGGGATTTGTTGGGTTCTTCTGGGAAAGGGACCAGCTATCTTAGCCATGGTGTTTGACAAAAACCATAGTGAATAGTTTGGCAATTAAAAAAATACCTTTGTTATCTCCCCACATCTGTAGTCTAATGGAATACGTAACTGTGCCACAGCCATTTCACTTCACAGGGCATTGACTTCATGAAGAGAGATCAGAGTTTGAGCTGTAAGTGGTTGAATTGTGTGAACATGCTTAAATTTCCTGTCTGTTCTTCAGAGTGGAGCCAAATGGAGCAAGTGGTGTCATAGCTTATAAAATTCTTTTTGTTTGTACAGTACCAAAAGAGGATCAGATGCTCTTTGTGGTCTCTGAAGTCTGCTGTGTCACAAAAAACAAGTACTGACAAGTGGATTCAGTCCAGTTCTGTGCTGCCTTTTCCCCTTTTGCTCATGATCCCTTGACAGGATTTCCAAGTTATGACAGAATTGTCCACTATGTCTGCTATCCATGTACCATTTTCTGAATTATATCTAGTGATGCAGCAGCAATTAACTGTTCCACACAGTGACTTTTGCAAATCAAAGAAGCTCATTTCTTTTGGAAGTTAAATGAATGCAGCACAGGGAATTGCCCAGTAGCTGACTGGGAAGTTATGGAAACAAAACATGTGTTATACATGGAAACTACTAGAGTTCTTCATCAGAAATCAATGTCTGTCTTGAGTCTTCTTACACTTCATCAAACTGGATTCAGAGGATGGGTTGTTGTATTACTTGCTATCTCCTGGCAGATTTGTTACTGTGTAATCTTAGTCCCCCTAGTTCTAATATTTTGTCTCTCTTCCCTTGCCCTGACAGCCTCTGCTGACACTCGATTTGTATTTTTTCCTAACCAAAGGAGGGCTTTAACTTTCTTCTAGAGAGTTATACCTTGCATCTGATTATTTGCAGTTTGTTTTGTGTCAAGTTCTTTTGTACTCATACAGCCAAAAACCAGTGAGCTACACAGATTTGTTGTGAGATAAAGTGTCTGACTCTCTAGAGTTGCACAGATGGAACGGTGCTACTTTCACTGTGGATGTGCTACTAAAATTTAAAAGGAACAGCATGAAAAACATCTTATCTGTAAGCGAAGATTCTCATTGAAATGTCTATCTTTGGACTCCAAAAATGGTGACTGAATACATAAGGTGTTTGTTAAGGAATTAACTCAAGCTGTTCAGCTCTTTTTCAAACTTTACTGTGACGGATAAACTAAATTTTCTTTGGATTTTTAAAGAATTTTTTTTCTTGTGAGAAATAGATCTGTGTGGAATTTCTGCCAAAGTTTGTCAGCACTTTTCAAAGTAACCATTTACTTTGTACAAGCACTTTAGACAAGAATTTAGAATTGAATTCTAGACTCAGTCACGAGATGTGGAAATGCTACTGCTGTGGATCCTAAGGAATCAAAGTTAATTGCAGTAATTTACTGCTGAGCTGTGTGGTGCATGAAATCAAAATATATAGACTGACAAGAAAATCTACAGTCAAGCATATTCATTTTAACAAATGAATGGTACAATTTCAGTACGATTAATAACTCATTATGGGTATTATTTCTTCTGCTATGCCTCCTTTGACACACTCTTGGGGTACCAAATCTGCCTTCTCTTCTTTCTTTGTGCTGTTATCAACCACTGTCTCCCCTCCCTTTATCACAGACTTCAATCCCCTCCATTTTCCCTCTGCAAACAGTGCCTGGCAGGGCTCCTCTCAGATCTGATACCTATGGTGTGAGAGACTGAGGCCAGTCATTCTCCAGGGGTAAGAGGTGGTGGGACTGACTCCCCTTACAGATGGATACAATTCAAAAATATCTCCAGAGAAGTTTGAACTGATTTTTTTTCTGGATTTCACTGTACCCCCTTTAGAAAGGTTTTTTGGGCTGTGATATATTACAATGTGCCCCTCCTCTGCTGTCATGCTTAGTGCTGGTTCTTGCCTTCTTAGAGAGCCCCCAGTAGGGTCACTTATGGACAGAAAGCTGAAGATGGAAAAAATCTCTGTCCTGAGTCTCTTTACATCCTTTTTTTCAAGCAGTGCTGTTGCTCAAATGCCATTCTGCCTTTGCAGATCTATCCTATTTTTTTTTTGTTCCTCTAATTAGCAGAAAACTCCTCAGAAGAGGTTACAAAACTGCCATAGAGGTACTCAACCATTATCTAAGTTTATTTATTAATCTTTGCATACTGTTGCTTAGTAAATTAAGTTAAATGAATCAACTCAGTCTCTGTTATATGGAGCTTTAATTTTGTTCCTTTATTTTTATTTTATTTGAATGAAACTCTTATTAGTTACTTTTGGATAAAATGGTGCAGACATAATCATCATCATAGGAAGGCAGTGAGGAAGGAGAACAGTATATATAAAAAATAGATAAAATTGCTAAAATTCAGAGAGAAGGCTGATATTTTGAATGTGACAATATATATTGGGGCAGCTCTTCTGATTTTGAAATATTTTGAAGAGTTTTAGAAAATATATCTTGATGTAACTTTTTAGCCTTTGAAGCTTTACTACATGACCCCATTTGCAAGTATCTATAATCCTGTGAAAGAGATACATAATGAGGTTCTTAAAAGCCCTCGAACACTGATTAAAGTACTTTAGAATCCAAAGAATCACACTCATATTCATGCATAATAAAACAAGGGCCTTTACATTAAAACTGCTTACCTGCAAAGTCTTGTAGACTTTTTATTTCTCTCTGCTCCAAGGCTGGTGTTTGATTTGTCCTGTAGCCAAATCTCCCATTTAGATTATCAGGGAAACTGGGATTACACTTTCAATGCCTTATTCAAAACACACATGGATTAGAAAAGGAATGGATGAATAGATGACTAAGAAACAAGCAGATTCAGGTGTTTGTACTGTCCTTTGTCCTTTTAAATTTTATTAGAATGACCTGCCTCATAGATAGCATTTAATCATATATTTTTTTTCAACAGGAAATAAAAATTACTAAATTATTTCTAATGCCATGTTTTGATAACATGTGAATTTTAATGGTATGCATCAACTAATGAAAATACATAGGTTAAGGCTGATTAAATGTGTGTAATTATGTGGTTTCTAAGCAACACACACAACGCAGTGTATCACTATAAAGTATTAATTGTAGCAGTTGTAGTAGTCAGCAACTCTTGTTGTTCTGTTTGTCTTGTAATAATGCTTTAATACTTTCTCAATATTTATCCTAATTAACATAATTTTTAATCCCCTGCTTTTGGGGAATTAAATAATTGTAACCTTATTGGACAAATTACTTGGTCTTTCTAGCAGTAGCCTCTTGGCACTTTCTTGAAAAGCCTGAGGGAACTTCCAGCTGTAATCTGCACCATGTAGCCTTTTTGTGATGGAGGAATATGTTTCAGTATCTACATGGCTAATCTTGGTAGTAACTGAAGGTTGCAAATCGTACAGAGGGTCTTTAGATGCAAAGTAGTTTGATCTCCTGAATGCCTGTCCTTATCACAGAAAAACCTGTCATGATTGGCACTAATTGCCAGCCTTCTTGGCATTTGCTGAAATATGGCCCAAAGAGTGGTTGGATAAAGATGAACTCTTGCATCCACCCACGTTCAGAGGTAGCTGTTTCTTTTCAGGATTGACAGCTGTTAGTGGTGTGGGGTGTGAACCTTGGAAGGTCTTTTCCTTTGGTCTTTTTTCTTCATCCTTTCTGTGGATTTTGGTTTTTAGTGTTTCACAGTAATACTAATATTTCTGAGAGAAACAAAGACCACATTAAGACTTAAAAAGAAATCTAGTCGATACTGTTCTTGAAATTTCATACAAGAAAAAAGGTTAGCAGAAGAGATGAGGTGTTTTTCTTGTCAGTCATACCTGGAAAGTTGCTATTTTGACTTCTACCAGGAGGGAGAAATGCCATAATGTTTCTCAGTATGGAAGATGAATTCAGGGGAATGGAGTGGTGAATCATCTCAACAGGGCAATGGAATATCCTTTGCAGGGAATCAGTCAAGATGCTACTCTGTTTCTTTTTCTCCCTCAAGTCCCAGAATGCTAGTTAAAAATACATATTTTGGATGATTTTTAGGAGATTTTTGTCTACTTTTTTTTTTTTTTTGCCTATATGAATTTATTCAGACAGCCTCAGACTGTTGTAGTCCAAACCAGTATTTTAATAAGTAGCTGGTTTTGGTTATCATGTTGACATTCATCATGCAGATTTAGATAGAAGTTTCTATAAGCAATTCCTTACTTTTTCTCTTAGGACTTCTGGCTCTCACACTGAAAATTAATCTCAAACTAATTAAAAAGATGAAAATACTTAGGATCATTTATACTTTAAATTAAATTAAAAGACTTGAGGGAAAGTTTGTGGTCATTTTTGACCACTCATGCATCTCACTTGAAAATTAATGGGAAATAAGTTCCCGGAGTCATCTGTGAGTAGTCCCATGAGTCACATTATTGCTGCTTTTTCTGAAAACTTCAGCGAATGTGGGCTGGGATAATCTGATAGAGAAGTTTTACATTTGACTGCAGCTTATGAGAAATACCTTCTTCAAACACCAAGGATTGTTGGAAACATCCAAATATGTTATGAAGCTTTTACAATGAGCTCCATACTAAAGCCCCAGGAACTTTTATCTTGGTGGATTTCAGTTTATAGACCTGTGTTGATAGGCATGGTTTAATATGCTCTCCCAAAGTAAAATGTAAAGTCAAAAATATAAACATTAAATTTTTCTTGGTAGCATGGCACAGAGGTTTATATGGAGTGCATGTGGTGATGTGCTGACTTTTGATGTCCAATCCATTCCAAAGCTCTCAAAAGGACAAAGATTCTGTGCTGAGGAAATATGGACCAGTCCCACAGTTGTCCTCAGAACCCAGGAAGACATTTTTTGTAGCCTTGTGAAAAGTTACCTGGTTCATCTGACCTAAAAGTAGTTCTGACTTGGTTTACTTTAATGGCATTAGATTATGGAAACATTACAGATCCAAGTTCTGTGTTACATGAATGAAACAAACAGTGCTGCTCTGCATTTTTATGTCATCTGAACTGTATTGAAAATGCTTCCTGCTAAGAAGTACCACCAGGCTGAAAATCAAATATATTTACTATTTAGGTATGGTTGCTTCAAGAAGGACACTTCTGCTAGGTGTTCAAGCTCTTACAGGACAAAGAAAGAGGATAGAAAGAAAATTAAATAGCTGATTCTGCACCACGTGGTACAAATGTGAACTGTTGAAGTATGGACCAGTTTGGGAGAATGCTATGGGTAAATAAAATAGGAGAGTATAAATAAAAACACTGGGCAGATTGTTCCTGCTCTTGGTGAAGTTGTGTAAAGTATATATGAAAGGAAATAACCTGCAGTAAATAAAACATCTATGTAAAATCATCTAAGGCTAAATCATTACCAAAGGCAGAAGTTGAACTGAGCTGACATTTCACAAGAAATCTCATCTTCCACAAGATGGAGCTGTGTGATTTCTGCTTTTGGAAGCAATTCAGTCTATTAGTAAATGATTCTTTGATTCTGTACAAGGACAGGAGAATCACAGTGATCTATCATTGCTTTTTTTTTCTCAGATGCTAAGGAACTGCTGCAATTTAATTCTAGATGGTCGTGTGGGTGCTAAAAATATTGAATTTAACATGAAGGCCTCTGAATCTAGAGAAAAGCTGTATTAAAAGAAGAAAAAGAAAACCATTACCTTTCTCTGTGAAGATCACAGCAACTTGCCTAGTGTGTGAGGGCCTGTCAGCTTTTCTTTATTTACTCACTTTGATGATGACTGCAATGCAGATTTCTTTGGAATGGTTTCTCACCATTTATGCTCTGCAACATCTGAATGAGGGAGGGATATGACTGCCTAAATGATAATTCAAACAAGTATTTTGAGTAACACTGATGGACCTCCAGCTCTGGAGTGTTTATTAGGTCTGAGCAGATGTAAGTGAAGTACTTCATCAGCAGAATGCAATACTGTCTTTGGAAGCAATGACTGGAGAAGATCAAGGATTCATAGTAGCAGAAAAATAACAGAACATGAGGTCCTGGTGTGACACCTTTGCATACAAAGGCAATGTAATACTTTTCCTAAATAAGCAGGGAACCTAAACAGGAGTAAGGACCAGGGGCAGCTTGTTTTTCCTTGTTCCGTGGCATTGGTGAGGCTGGCTGAGACAGGAAAGAAACACAGCATAACCCTCAGAGCCAGGGGCTGCCATCAGCAGAACTGGGCAGAGCAGGAGCCAGCATCACTGGGAATCTCTGTCAGATATGAGCCAAGGATCATCCACACAAAGGCCTGGAAAGTCACAAGAGTCCTTTCACAATGTATCAAGAATTCTAAAAGGTTTCAGGTTACTCAGGTGTTATCACAGGATGTGTCCCCAGCAACCCCAGTGCCGAGTGGGAAATGCCCAGCAGGGCTCCTGTGAGCCCAGCCAAAACAGCCTGTGGTTGCCTCTGGCCTCCTGGAGCAAGCACTGGCACCCCGAGGTACCCTTGAACCAGCACTGGAGAATGCAAACAGCAACTTGTGTGCAGCACTGTTAAATCCCAGTGAGCCTCACAGTGACTGTTTCCAACCTGTTCCAGGGTTTCTTGGTTTGGATTATAGTGGGTTCATGATTATAGACACTTTGGAAACCTTAATGAACTTGTCTGATTACAGTGTATATGCTGAAGCTTGGTTTCAACTGAGGTTATGTCCAATCAAATTACAGCTCCCTTCTTCATTCACTTTTCATTGCTAAAACCTCCAAAACACTGCCAACCACTCCTCTGTTTCCCAGCCTGTGGCTGGCAGAGAAACAGGAGACCTGTAATTGCTTCCAAATTCCATGTGAGGGGATTGTGTGGCTGATACATACACAATCACGGACTGGTGGGTATGTCAAGCATAATAGATAATTGCTGAGCTTACACAGCAATATTTTCCCTGCTGGGAAGACTCATGTCAGTCTTTATCTCCTACTCAACTGTCAGTTCTCTGGGAAATTTGTTGGAACTTCGTATCTTTTAGACTGGGTCCTCTTGTCAAATTTGATCAAAATTAGCCAATTCATTCAGAAGCTATGAGGGAGGGGATGAGAACAGACAGGCTGGCAGTGCATCTGTGTAATTTATTTCCTTGCAAAACTAGCATGGAAAGCAAAATTTTGTAATTTTCAAAATTGGCAGTCAGAATTCAGTAACCTGCATTTAATGGAACTTAGAGAAATTCACATGACTGAGTGGATGTGCACAACTTAGTGTTTGAGTCACAGTGTTGAGAGTCCTCATCATGCTGGGTTTGTGCTCATATGGATATATATAAACTGATACATAAACCACATTCACTCCTGGAGCACCTGAGGATAAAAACTAGATCATCTAGAAGTTTCTCAGTTTGTTTACCTAACTCAAGCAATTTTTCAAAAAAAAAAACCCAAACCCAAACCCACCCCTTGTTCCACAAGTATTGATTTTCTACCTTTTTTTTTACCTGTGGCAAACATTTTACCAAAAGACAAAAGCTGAAGGAAGTAGCTGATAGCAGATAACAACTATGTTTTCACATAATCTGAAGGTCTAATATGCTCTCTCTTACAGTGAACAGACCTATCTAATTTTGAAAATAGGACTAAAGGAAAATATTGCTTCTCTGAGCATTACATGAACAAGGGGCATCACATAGTCACTGAGTTTGCAGTCTGTGGATAAAAACTTTGTTACAGAGTTAGGTATTAAACAACTTAGTAGAACTGTCTGTTCTTTAATTACACATTTCTGAAAGCAGATAGAGTGATTTTAAGTAGTAATAAAACATATGTACCAATCCCATGCATTTTTATTTTATATTAAATAAAATCAGCCATAGAAGTAGTTTGGTTTACCTACTTTACCTTTTTACATGTTTGTCTTAAGCCTTTTGAGGTGGAGCAGTCTTTATTATGTAAAAATAACCTTACATTTGAAGAAGTCAAAAGAAACAATCCTGTGATCCTGTCACAGAAAAACTGATTTTGGCTGGGCACATTAGTCCATTTAGATACAGATTTTCATTTCAACAGTATCTGTTGAGAAAGAGGATTAT
This sequence comes from Erpornis zantholeuca, assembly GCA_013400515.1. Taxonomy (NCBI): domain Eukaryota; kingdom Metazoa; phylum Chordata; class Aves; order Passeriformes; family Timaliidae; genus Erpornis; species Erpornis zantholeuca. The sequence continues at coordinate 92,132 of VZTN01032680.1, forward strand.
GTATATTCTGTCATTAAATCATATATATGAAAGGATGGAAACTCTTTAATATGATTCTTCCCTCTTTCTGAGGGTAGAAAACATAGGAACCTGCTTGTTTCAGACCTACTTGAAAGATTTACAGAAATGAATAATTCACATCAATAATGGGAGTTGAATTGCATCCCATGAGGGAAAGCAAGAAAAAGAAAAAGGCAGGCATTACTAGTCAAGCTTTACTTTTGTGCCACCAATAAACAAGGCTTTAAATGAAACACAAAGGCAGTGAAGTGTGTGAAATTCAAATTTGAAAAGGAGGCATGTAATAACAGGGAGAGCTTCTGAAGTAACTTAAGAACCAAATGAAGGTGCTTTATTTGCAGGTAAGTATAGTGCAACCTACACACTTCAATCAAGCCAACAGTAGGCTTTAGTAAGAGAGAATAAAGTGTGAAAGGTGGTTTTGTGAGGAGGATGGAAAGATGCTTGCACTTACAGCTTGTATTTATACATGCAGCAAACACACCAAACCAGGCCCACTGTGTTGCATTGCACTGTGGCACCCAAACGTTGGCACCCATGGGCTCACTTCAAGCTGAAACTGCTATTTTGGATAGGGAGAAGTCAAAGTTCATGGGAGGAAACATCAACTATGATAATCCACCTAAATAAAATATTCATGTAGGTGCCTTACAGGTACCTCAGCAGTTATCAGGCTGTGTAATTGAAAGTACACAAAGGGCTTAAAAATGGTGTATTGGAATGCAATGGTTTATCTCAGTAGAATGAGGAAGTTTGCTGATTCACTTGTAAATGAAAGTTTATTTTGGGTCCCATAACTTTGAGATCTGATGATATGTTCTTATGTGGAGTTATATTTCAGTCTTCCTGGCCTATTTCAACTTGTTCACATGTAGATTGTTCCTGAAATTCTGTAGACATTGACAGAGGTAAGAGCTCCTTGTCTGAATGTAACTAAGCTGTAATAACTCCCTATACAAGACAAGATGAAATGTATTCCTAATTAATTTAAGGCAAGCCTGATGTGTGTGGAGCAACCTTTTTCCTTGCATTTGGGCTCCACCTGCAATAAAAACATAACTGAGTAGTGCCTGCTGTGCTCTTTGTAGGCTCCCCAGGGATGTGTGTTGTCACTGAGTAACACACCCTTCCTTTGAGCAGAGAAATGACTCCAACACTTTCACTCCAAAAGTAGCATTTGACTAAATGTTGTGACACAAAAAAAGAGTCAGGGATTTTCTAAGTCTTCTTCCAGGACTTTTAGGGAGCTTTTGCCTGAAGTCTGGTTATTTTATTCCTATTTTGTTTTGTTGTTTGTTTTGGGTTTTTTTTTTTAAGAAACAATGTACTTGATTTACAACATCCTGCCCAGGGGCATTGAGGTTGGATAACTATGCTTAACATTAGCTGTAATGAAAATGTCTGAGTTGGGGTAAATACTAAAGGAAGAAGAAAGCATTGAGAAAGAATAAAGTGACACATTTTAAGTTGATGAATGTATTCTAGAGCCTGTAATTTTTCTGTTGTCCTTCAGTAGGAGGAATATTTTCTCAGGACTAAGCATTTCTTACATTCCCATAGGAATGGTGGAATTTGCAGCCTAATGGATGAAATAACTTCTTAGGCTCTATCCTCCCTATTTTTTCTTTTATGTTTACCACTGTGAACTCTGAATGCTGCATTCATTTTCTGCTGGCTGAGACTTGGAGGGCAGCTCTGTCCTGCAACCTGTTCCTCTGTTCTAGAATTTACTCTTCTTTCACACTTTATAAGAACTCTTTAGAATCCCTGTAGTGTACAAAACCTGACATCTCCCATGAAGCCCAGCTGTAAAATATACATTCCTGTACAGTGGATACCTGATCAGCTTTGTACTTGAGCCCTTGGAGTGCCCCAGAAGGGTCTGCAAACCCCACGAAGCCATAATGCAATGTGTCAGCCTGGAATGGAGTGTCCCAGCTGAGGACCAGGCCTCTGTCTCTGGGAATCAGCGTGGGCTTGTGTTAATATTGCAAGCTCATGAATGTTTTAGTTTGAGTAAATGCAAAAATCCTTCAAACTCTGTCCTTTCTAGATTTGGCTGGCAGAAGGATCTGCTGCAGGGTTAGCTGGCTTTCTGCTATGATTCATAGATGTGCTTTCTCATCTCTTATACAGAGAATGTTGCTACGTTCTCCTTTCTTTGAAATGAAATGCCCATTTTTTAGAGCTGAGATATTTTGAAAAGTATAATTAAATGTCACCAAAAGAATATATGACTTTTTTCGAGGGGTGATCCCTGCTCAGCTGCACCTGTTTGCCTGTTCACTCAACATGAATTAATTGGAGCTTTATATTCTCTCCTTCCTTTCTGTATTTTATCCTCCTCTTTTTAGAAAGGCAAATCTGAGCCCCAGAGATCCAGCTGAAAAATCTCCTTGCATGTAGACAAATGATGGCCGTGAGGTATAGAACAGGAGGGAGAATATGAGGAAAAAAGAGAATAAGAAATACTTTATTCAGATAGCATGTTTACCAAACAAGATAGAGAGGTCTATAAAACTAAAGAAAATAAAAAAAGACATGCACAGGCTGTCTCCTGCAGACCTCCTGCAGACATTTCAGCTGCATCTTTTGATAAAACCTTTTCTGACTTTTTAGGGATGCCCTCAGTTTTTGAACCATGGCATTGGCACAGAAAACACTTGACAAGATATTTGTGACAAAACCCAATGATTTCAATGCAGAAATGGAAAATAGCACATGCATAAAATACTGGTTCTTCTACGTATATTTCAATAAGAATTTATCAGAGATCAATATTTTAAATAATAAGTATTTTAAAATACTCCTTTTTAAGGTTAATTACAGTTAAAGAGGAAAGAATGACATGGACTTTAGTATTGAGTGCTCGGCTCATAAGAAGTGAAAATGAAGTTAATAATAATATGGATCTCTGTGTAACAGGATTTTCTTGTTCGGAGTGTTCCATGTGTTTTTTTGTTTTCCTGACATCAGTGTGGTGAGTTTATGTGGACAGTTGTTTTGGAGATGGTGTGGCTCACACATGTGAAGGAAGTAAAAGTCTCTTTAAAATAATGGAAACCAAGGGAACTATTTAAAGAGTGCCTGAAAAAGAGGTGCTTTTGCAGCTGAATGTATTTTTATATGTTTTCAGCTGCTGTAAAGACAAAGGTGCCATCCATATTTATGCTTCATTAAATAAGTATAAGGAGACCTGAAAAATAAAAAGGAAAACTGAAACTTTCTTCCTTGTCAGTATGAAGGAACCTGTCAGTGAAAGATGCACTATTTAAATTGTGCCACCCAAAAATGGGGATCAGGAACAAAGCAGATGAATAGAGCCTGTTTCACAGATTCCAGGAAAGAAATCTCAATTATTCTAAGTCAATAAACATGAAATTGTTTCCTACATGGTTTTAAATTCTGAGATGAAGAATTAAAACCACCAGCTACTATATTGGTTTGATATTCCCAGTATTTCAGAACATGGAATAATTGATTGTTTCTTCTTTTCTGAAGTTGGAAGCTTTTTCCTTTTTTTGATCTCAATTGCTAACATTAAGTTATTCTTTCAGTCATGATAAGTTATTTTCATGTTAACTGAAAAAATAAAACATTTGCATAAAAAACAAAGACAATAAGTAATTTTTGCTAATATGTGCTACCAATGTCATGTGTGTTATACAATATCTTATCTATTTGGAAATCAGGCTAAGTTGTGGGGAAACTTTACCTTAGGAGTTATATCAGTTCCTTAAATTTATGTCTCCTTGATAACATAATTTAAAAGGACCAAATCCTTGCACTGTCTGCTGTATAAAAGAGCTATAATTTGTGCCAATGTAAAGAAGGGTTATTTAAAAAATAAGGAGTCGATTTTATGCTACCTTTTTCTTTTCCAGTTAGCAGGACCAGTTCTAGGAATATAGATTGAAGCATTTTAAACAGAAGTGAAGATACCTTGGGATTCCTGTGAATGTGACCTCTTTCCTCTCTTCCTTTGCCAATGCCCCATATCTTACTGTATAGTGAGCTATTCCAGGAAACTACAGCAGTGAAAAACATGCATGTGGTGCACCATATTGTGAGACAAAATTCACTTGCCAGCTTGTAGTAGGAGGGATGCATATTCAAGAAGGGAGGCTGCAACTAGATCCTGCTCTTTACAACTTTTTTCAACTTTGCCTTTTATCGTAGTCCCCTTTTGTGACTCACAAAGGTGAGTTTCCACAGAAAGCTCACTCCTATCACTTGGAGTGATCTAAGTAAGTTTACCTTTCTAGCACTGTACTGGGGTACACCAGGATATCCAGCCAGGACAACTTCGAGTCTTATCCCTATTCCCATGCAAGCTGATAATATTTATCTTACAGAACCAACAGGTTTGCTTCCCCTCATGATATGAAAAATACGTGTGTATTTGTTATGTAACCTTACAGGCACTTAGAAATACACTCCACAATGGTTCACAAACATCTGCTTTCTGGAGAACAAGCACTTGGGTCTGAGGAACCTCAGAAAAGTTCATGGCAAACACCAACATTTTATGAAAAGCTCTGTGCGTGGTTCTGGTTGGTTCTTCCTAGGCAGGAGAAGGGCAAATCTTACATGCACTATAAAGAGATCTTTATAGTATCTGCCAACATAGTACACACTGCCATCTATAACATTATTTGGAGGGTTCTTCCTCAAATTAAAAAGTATCATCTCTCTCTCTCTTTTTTTTTTTAATGCAAGCTTCACTATTCCTTGTATGTGATGATTTTTGCATGTGACATAATTTCTCAGATATGTGATAACCTGCCAACACAGGAATTTATTTATTTGGACAGTATTCCCCTGTTGATGAATCTCTGGATTACTTTGTTTCAACATCTGATCAAAGGAGAGCAAAATGCTGACAAAACCTGTACCTAGTGAACCATTGTCTGTTCTCACTGTTTTGGCTTCCTGATCTCAGATGCCTCTTGATGGTTCTTTCAGTTGTTGCTTTGACATCTAATTAGAAAATAATAGACAAAGCTCATAAGAGTCTGATTATTTCTATAAAGCATATTTTATCTCTTCAGTAAGCATGTTTCCAAGTAAGACTATAATTTCCATCTTTTCACGCAGTAAAACTGACATAGCAAAAAAGGGAATTGGAAAACTCAGAACTTTTTGAATTAAGGAGCCTGTAAATGTGTAAGATGAAAGATTATTCTGTGTTGCATATTGTGTATGTGCACACAATTATCCCACCAAATCTTGCAACAAAGTAAAAGTATTGCTCATCCTCAGATAGTTTTTTGATGGCCAGGCAGCTACAGATTTTTTCTTTGCATCAGCACTTGATACCTGGTTTACTGCTGCAGTTAATGTCAAACTAGAAAATACAGGCTCTGGCCAGTTTGAGGGTTTGTTGTCATTGTAGAAATATGATGACTGCAATTGTAGCAGGCAAAACAGACGGTGAGCATGAAAGAAAAGAGATTAATGATTTCTCTGAGGTCTGGCCTAACCCTAGAAAGAGAATCCAAGCATTCTTCTTCCCAGCGCAGCATTTGTTTTGATGGATTCTTGCATGACTTCAGAATTTCGTTCACATAGTCTGCTGAAAAACTGCACAACACAAGTGGTGCTGTGAAATAGCCTTCTACAGAAGTTTCTCATAGTTTTAAAATCTGGCTAAACTTTTGCTTAGCATTCCAGGAGCTGAATGTTTGTATTCGGGGAATTTTTACATCTTTATGTATTTTCCTGCTTGTCTGGGAAATGTTGAGATAAAATTTGAGTCCACTCTGGGTAATTGTATATATGCTAGTTTCAGCATTATTTTCAAAAATTGCCAGAACACATTTATGAAATTGTGTGTGTGTGAATCTTCATGTTTGCTCAGTTATCAATTTTAGGACATATTTCTATCTGATCTCCAAAACATAAGATCTCCATAAATCTAGACTGATATTAGCAGGAGCTGCAGGCAGTGCCTCAAAGGATCATGGTTTTTGTTTGACAGATGTATGACAGGAAGACAAGGAAAATAAGCTGATGGTCAGACAAATCAGGGTCTTGACTGACAGCAACATGGGAACCACTTGAAGGTTTAGGGCTCATTATTAAAATATTTAATATAATTTTGAACCCTTGCCCAGAAACCTAGAGGATTTTCCATTTTCTTGTAGCATAGGAATAAGCACATTTTCCTGGTTTGCAGTAGTAAGGTGAGGATTTGAAATAGTTGAGAGGCAACAGGTGACAGAAAGAAACCACAATAGAAAAGCAGAAAAAAGTCCAAAAAAGCCAAGTTTCCTGTTAAATGCCCTTGAAAGCCATGCTCCCTGCTAGTTACTGTCAGTTGCTTTGACTGGATTCCCCCAGTGTAGTAAATGGCTCCATCTGTTTGGCAGCTCGCAGTCCTCCCTCTGCTCTTTGCTCCCTCTCATCTGCTTGGCTGTAGTTCACAGCAGCCTCTACACTTCTTCAGTGGGTTCAGAACAAGATAAATGACAAAAGAAGTCTTTGCTAAAGACAATGTGACTCCTGGTTTGGTGTCTTCTCCTTACCTTTCTTTAAAATACGAACCAAAGTAAGCCTGTTTTGCTTATAATTTATCTAATAACTTTGAAAGATCTATGTGCAGTCAGAATAACTTCTTCCTGCTAAAAATTTATTGCTGGAAAAATGGCTGCAGTTTAGTTTCCCATCCTTGAATGGCTGTGTGTTGTATTTACCTCTGCTCTACAGTTCAGCTGGTATTTAAAGACAGGTTCCAAAATCCATCATGTGTTGATGGGGCCCGCTCTGCCCTGGCCCTCTGTCCCACCCTAGTCAGTGTGGAATGCTTTCAAAAGCTCTCCAGATCTCTAATGGTTTCCTCTGTTTATTCATCAGTTTTTCTTTACCCTTGATGTAATTTTCAGGATTGATCCCACTTCTCAGCTGTACATCTGGTGACTGTGGGACTTAATTGTAACATTTTAATGATCAGCCCTGTCATTTCTTCTTACAATATATAGGAAAAAAATCAAGATATGTGCACCAAAAAGCCTTTTTGTTAGTTGCTCTTCTGTCACTCAGTAGCAGTGAAGCAGAACATTGAAGAAGTGAAACATTAAACCAGAGATCATGTCAAGAAACTGCCTTTTATTTCTTTATTTTGAGATAATGTCAAAAGTCTCCTTTCAAGATGACTTTTTAATCTTCTGCCACTTGGACTCAATAGTTCTTTTTCTGTGGATATTCAAAAGTGAAGGGAAGGTACATCCCGTGCCCTGCAATGGGAGATCACAATGCCACACTCTTCTCAGGTTTCTTTCACTCCTGCTCTCTAAATACTTCCTTTGTAAAATTGTATCAGACATCTTGATCGTCTGAAGATTTTTAAGTGTTGTATGAATTTTTCTTTAAATTACCAGAAGGTTCTGTCTCATGATGGGTTGAAATACTCCATTGTCTGTTGAACTACAGCTGAAACAGGATGGGAGATGCTCCAGTCGTGGGCATTTACACTGGAGGTGATAGAGTTTGCAGCTGCTCCTGTGGGGCAGTGCTGAGTGTCCACCGTGGCCACAGAGAGGTGACAGTGTGACCTCAGTTACAGACTGCTCTAACACACTGGTCCTGATTAAATCTGTGCTTGGGAGGACCTAGACTTTGTTTTGTGGATGGGAAATCTAAATTACATGATATAGCTGCCAAATTATTTCCAATAGCTAGGTCATTTAGTTCTCTCGTCCTTCAAATAAGCATAGCAAAGTTGTATTTTTTCTTGTCTGTTATTGATAGATGGAGAATTTGACAATTGGATTTTTAGTCTGGAAAAACAAACACCACTCCTGGAGAATATAGAGTATATATGAGTAAAATACAAAAACTAGGTGTTTACTGAGGGTACTGAAGACATAGTGAATATCAGGGATCGTTTAGTTGGTCATAAAGAAACACTGATTATTTCTGGACAGCTTTGCTAGAAGGTTCAAATGGATGTTTATTGAAGTTTTCATTTCTCAAAATAAAAAAGAAACTTAGTCTTGGAGAAAGCATCATGAAAATGTCAATTTTCCTTGTGTTTCTTCCTTATCTTGCTTCTTTCTTTTTAGAAATATTTGCAATAAAAACACAAATTCTGTTGTTTCTAAATCTAATTTTCTGATCATTTGGAATGTCTGTTTCTTGTTCCAGTGTTACTGGTATCCAGCTGAGTCTATCTCTGAACTCTGTCCCTCTTTCTTTTATATTTTTTTCCCAGTTCCAGTCATTCCCCTTCATCTCTCTCAGTTCAAGTTAACTGGAGGAAAAAACCTTTTCATCTTTACAATCTGGTTACAAGAAATTTCTTTGAAAGCTGCTTTAAGGTCATCCTTTCTTAGTTTCATTGTTTGCCTGACAATTTTTGGTTATTGATGACATTTGCTGCTGTTTCCATTTTGTAGAGGTGACCCAAATCCTGAATTCATGTAACTTGATCTTTCTTGGGTTCATGTCCTCTAAATGTTGTCATTTGATCGACTCTGTTCCTGTGTGTATGATGCTTCCAAATCAAAGTGAGTTACAAAAGTTACTGGAGCACAAGTAGAACAGTGCAGTTTGAAGAGCTGTTTGATCATTTGGGGCAGTGATTCTCCTTTGCTGTTTTTGTTCCCTGAATGTTTTAATGCCTTTGCAGCTGATTATGAACAATGGTACTCAGCAATTATTGTCTCTAATTGAGAGGCAGCTAAATATGTGTATTTTCATCAGTCAGTCTTGCAGCAGGACCAGTTTTGTAGGTTTGTTTCTCTGGTTTTGACTTTCAACTGAATTAAAAAGGTGACACTAATCTTTTTGTTATGTTTTATGTTATATTTTAAATCACTGATTTATTGCAGTTACACTTGGCTTTGGACTGGTAACTGACTACATAAAGGTGTTGTGGATGACTTTGTTAAAAAATATTTTCCTTTGTATGGAAGCATCATTGTTTGATGCTGTGACAATGTTTTCTGCTCTCAGGAAGACAATGTCCAATATTCTGGTGAGCCTCCAATAAATGCCTAAATGTGAGGAGGCTTAATTGCTGTATAACAATTCACTAGAGAATATTTTCATAACCTTTCTTCTCCATATTCCATGAGAGTTTGTCCATCATCCTAAATTATGTAATAGGACATGCATTTGCTGACAAATATAATACTACGTATGCATTTTAGGTAGCTGAGTGCACTTGGGTTGCTCAAATAGGAATTTTTGATACTTTAATACATCTTAAAGAATATGGCAAAACCTGACTATCGCTTTGGGTAACTAATGTCAGTAGGAATAGCTGATTTTTATTTTTTAGCATACTTTTTACAACACCACTCTCGTTAAATCATCTTTGAACCACCTGACTCCTATTAAGTTCATGTAAATAGACTAAACCCCCTTGCACAGGGGTCTTGGTACCGTGAATAAAAAGATTCATCAGTTTTACATGAGAAGTACCAATGCTCAGTCTGGTTCTGCTGGCACACTTTCTGATTCTGACACGTCTGGTGTAGCTGTAGGAAAGAAATATTAGGGTTTAAATGAGATAATTTGTTTCATTCTAAGGATACAATTTTTTTTTTTTTTTTAATTAGTGTAAGGCTTTCTTTTTTGGTTCTCTCAAAAATACTACATTGTAAGTGCATTGAAAGTGAGGTCTTGGTAACTTTAGAGCATTTCCTTAAAGCAGAGAACTATTTCAACTAATTTTTCTCAAATATTTTGACCCTTTTTATTGTTCATTAATCGACTTTGAGTCGATGATATAATTCTTCATTGGATTTTTTTGAAAATGCTTGCAAATTCTTGTTTTTTAAAATCACTCTGAAATGAATGAAGGAGTTTCAGTCAGTTCAGTGAGAATGAGAATATTTCAGTTGTTTCATGACCTGGTTCACTATGTGAAACTGGGGAGAAATGTTTCCCCTCTTGTCCTTTCCCCTGTACCTCAGCATACATGATGTGTTTTACAGGAGATACAGGACTTGCTGCCTGCTTGTAAGTAAGTCCTTGTTTTAGTTGCTGTTGGTTTGTGCCACTGATGAAAAAGATAAACAATTTGCAATTCATAGTGTGCCAGGGAAGGTCTGTGCTGTTATCTCTGCTTCTTGAGTGAATGAAAGCTAACACAGTATGGAAATAAGTTGAATTGGATTCACCTTCCTCTTTCAGATAAATTTAAATGAGCATTCACAGTAGAGTGTAGAGCATTCCGAGTTTTGTAAACAGAACACTGCTCTGCCAGAAATATGGCCAAATTTAAATTAGCTTTCATATTGCAAAATTATTTACAGCAGTTTATTTTCCAATAGGGATTCAGCTATTATATATTTTTTTCCCATGGTTTTTCCTGTTAGCTTTGCCAAAAACTGGAAGCAGAAAAGGGAGAGATTCTGTCCTGCATTTCATGATAGCACTGATGCTATTAGCTAGGAGTTAAGTCTGGTCCTGTTCGAAGAGCCAATGTGAAGCACAACAAAGGTTTACTTTAGAGCTTGAGTGAGATTTAAGGAAAAATATATAGAGACTATATGGAGAATTTTCTGGTCTGGAATCTTTGTATTGAATTATGAGTGAATTTAGAATGTGCCTAATTTTAGAGACACTTACCAGCAAAAACTAAGCTGCAAAGAGCACAGACTGACTCTCAGTTAATGAAAATGGTACTTTCATTAAACATTCTCATTAGTTACTGATGTTGGTTTGGTACTGCTTTTATCTCTGCCATGATCTAAAGAGCTACATGCTGGATTTTATAAGGAAAACACTTCAGTACTGAAGTGACTGGTAGGTATTTGAAAGAGCTGCCTGGTTTTCTCTTCCGAAAGAAAGAGAATGCTTCTGATCTGCTCTCTGGTGCTATCACACTACTTTTTGACAGAAGGCCGTTCCTGCAGAATTCTGCTGTGAATATGTGTGATGTTGGAGCCAAGCTGAGGCAGTGCCTGCTGCCCTGCTCCTGCCCCTTTCCTCGGGCTGGCTCTGCTGCTCCAGTGCCCTCAGAGTGTCTGGGCAGAGGAGCACGGTGACAAATCTCACCCCAACTGACACACATTGTCCTGATCCCCTTCTCTGAACCAGCTCGCTGCTGGGAATGGCAGAGCTTTTGCACAGGGAACAGCAAAATTATAGGTAAATTATAGGTAAAGGGGAAATAAGAATAAGAACTTTCTTCCTAACAGCAATTAGTGAGTTATAATAGCTAATACATACTGATTTAACCTTTCAAATCTGTGGTTCTATGTTATGGATGAAAGATGACTCACAATTTTCTAGTTTTACCCAGTTCTGCAGTATCTCCTCTGATTGACTCTGGCTGATTGCTGAGAGCTCAGAGCTGGACGTGCAATACTGCTTGCCTGTGCTTACAAACCAGGGCAGATAATAGCAATAATTCTTTGTTATTCCCCTTAACAACTATGTGATCCCAGGTAAGGGTTCAGGCTGAGCCAGAAGGTGCAGGTTTTATAGGACTTGCAGATGATGCAAGCACTTCCATGGCTCTGCACTGAGCACATTTTTCAGAGGACATGCAGGGCTGCTTTGCACTGATCCAAGTAGCAACCTGGGCTTCTCTCTGGCCCTCACACCTGGTGTCTCTGCTTTCCTTAGCTCTGCAGGTGTTCTCCCTTTTACTGAATCCTGAATACTATCTCCAAGGCCATAAACAACCCTGGCATAATCAAGAGTAAAAAATTGAATTACTAATTGCAATAGCAAACACTGATAAAGAGTCCTATGAAGTTTTGCTGTCTGTAAGTCCCATAACATTAGGTCTCTTTCCAAATGCCAGAAAATATATTTACAAATGCCAAATAAAACTAAATAAAGTTTGCTGCATGCCCTGATGGTCAACACACACTGGCTGTTTGGGACAAAGATTGACTAATAAAAAATTGAGTTTTCTTCTTATTCAGCTGAAGTATTTTTTCTTCCTTTATATTTTCTTCTTTGTTAATATATTTGTTATATTGGATGCAGAGCATTTTGTATCTTCTCCACTGACTCATTGTTCAGTGAGTATGGTAGTGGATTCCAAAATACCCCAAAGACTATAGCATTTAACTACTGGGTGCTTGATGTGTATTCTCAGCAACTTGTTCAGTGTTGTTTATTAAAAACTAGACCAAACTACTTCTAAGCCAGTTTATTTTAGCTAAACCTTAAAAAATAAGAGAACAGCAGTTACATTTTCTTCCCGTGAATTATAGTGTTAATTGTTAATGATTTCAGTAGGTGCTGACATTTTCTAGAGCTGTTACTTAGAACAGTACTACCTGTTTTCTTCTATATTTCCATTTCAGACATTTTAAAAATAAGCATTATTTAACATTACAAGTACATTTCTCTTGAATTCAGTCCATCTTTTTTTCAGAAATCCTGTGGTTTTGTTGTTGAGGGAAATGGTAGATGCTCATCAGCCCTCCTCTGTTTATTTATCTATACTCATAATCTTCAAAATCATTGCCACAATTGTTATTACTCATCTACAGAAGAGATTTACTTAGATACAAATGTCTCAGTTACAGTAAAATTATTTAAGTATCTGAAATAGAAGATGTGAGATTAAAACTTTCTTGTATTATAAATAATAAATCCATATTTATTTTTCTGGTATTTATTTTCCTGCATGGAATGGTGTTTCCAAGGTGATGAAAATAAGGAGAGCTCCAGATACTGTGTAACTTGTGAAGTAATATAAGAAAATCTTCAGATGAAATAGAGTAATTTTAACTAAAGCATTATAATGGCACAAATTTTTGTGATTTTGTGTTGGACTTCAAGTTATATTCTTAGTTTGTTTTGTTACATTGCAAAGGGGAGATAAATGAATACTTTCACCTATATGATATGCCTTCAGAAAAAGTGGATTTGGGGAAAATTTTAGAAATATTTGACTGTTTTCCTATGTGGAAACACACATCTTCTGCTTCAACATAGCTGGTGTGTATTTCTAGGTAGCCTGATCTTCTGTAATTTATTTTTCTGGCTTCAGAAAGTTTAATCTATAATTCTGGGCTCTTGCAGGGTGTTTTTTACAGTATTTGTAGACTGCATTGAAGCCTTTGTTTGGGAGATGCTGGGAAATATAAATCTGTGTTATAATCAATTTGGAAAAGCAGTGCCTGCCCTCACAAGGTGCTCTCAGACAATAACACAGATACGCTTCTACAACAACGGCAGCTGTTTACAAGGCTGCGAGCAACCTTCCCTCCCTGCAAGTGTTTGCAGGGAGCAGAGTCACTGACAGATGCCCTAGAAATAACTAAGCAGAGAGAGAGTGTGTGTTGCTATGGAAGCTGTTCTACTGCTTGATGTGCACTGTATCATCCAATTTAGAAGAGCTTTGGAGCCAATCAAATAGCCTTTTCTTTTTTTTCCCTAAAATTTGCCTTTAGGGGCAAATCCTGGGAATTGGAGCACAGCCTAAGCAAGTTGAGAATTCCACAAGCCAAAAAAGAAGTGAACTGATGTTTGGTGTAGCTCCTCAGGTACTTTGCAGCCACTGTGCCCCTTTCCAAGGCAGTGTTTGTGTTCTCTGTGTGTTCCCAGTGATAAAGTGCAGTTTTGTAGCAGTTGAGTTCCCAGTTCTGCTGTAGAGTTTAAGAGATGACTCGTACTTCTGCAGAACTTCTTTTGATGTCTGCGTACATCTAGTACGATGAGATTCCATTCCCAAAGCCCCTGGAATATGACTAGTGAGCCATTGCCACTCCCTAGCCCACTGCCCCTGCCCCAAGGCTAATGCAAGATGGGAAAGAAGGATTTTTTCCTTATCTAAGAGATGGGCTTTTGCATATTCTACTCTGATTCTTAATGCAGCAAAACTGCCAGTTTCCAGTGTACTGGGGGTGGAGAACAGAAAGAATTGATTGCTGCCTTGGAGCTAAGGGAGAAAAAACAACATCATTGGGTTGTTAAACATTTATGTTCATTTTTTTTTAAAGGGTTGTGTAATCTTAACTACTATGTTCTTTTCTTCAATTTTTTTTCCTTTGTACTGGTCTGGATAAATTCCCATTAGAGGGTTTACATTTTCATGATGCTCAGTACCTGCTGTTTTTCCCGAGCAGGGAATATTTGGAACTTCCCAGCAGAGGCTAGCACCAGTTTCTACTGAAACTTTAAAACAGCTGAAGCTGTTCTGTTTTAAGTATTTGGAAGGATATTTACAGTATCTAAATAATTACTTGTGCCATATAGGAGATATTGTTGTGATGTATGTGGAGCAGACCTTATAATTAGTTCCCTAGGGAACTGAATGAAAATGTGACTCCATTCTGCACTTTCAAATAAAATGTGGCCTTGCTAATTAATCAAGTTTAAGAATACCACGTACAGTCACATAAAACTCACCATTAATGCTGGGACAAAGGTTGACAACTTTTGCTAAGAATACAAACGAAGGAGAGAACAGCAGTGATTAATCATTCCTCTACTTGAAAGTGATTTTTATTTAAACCCATCCTCCTTATTATATATAACTGCAAGCTTGATAATGGCTTAAAACTTCTTACTGCATGCTGTTAAGTAGTTCGGCAGATCACAAATGTTACTTTAAATGAGCACTTAATAATACTGAGTGACTTTTTAAGGTAGTTAGCAAATGAATACTTCCAGTGTAAATTTTTGTGCGACTGTGGCATGTAAAAAAAGGAAGATGTGTTTTCTTCAGAGCAGAAACCCAAGGGCAGAGTACAGCAAGGTGTTCCCTCTCTATCATTACTCCTGGCAAATTCAGCTGTAAGGGGAGAACATCTGTATCTCTCTGCTTGAAAATGTGTGAAATAGCATCTCAACCTCCTCTTGCTCACACTTAGACTATATGGATGAATTATGTGGTTTGCAGTAACTGCAATTTTCCTTCTTCACTCAGCCACAGCAGATTTAGTACCCTGTAGCAGTAATAGCCTCACACATTGGATGCAAAGGTTGTAACTCAGTAATAAGCATCCACTCGAGCTCAAGAATGGTGTTTTGTTTTCTAACTGAAGCACTGGTGGCAGAACAAACACACTGTAAGTGCTAACCATATTCCTCACACCTTAAATATGCCAGACTAATGGTTTCAGGATACCAAACTGATGTCCTGTATCTGCAAGAGGTTCTTCCATATCCCTAGCAAACCAATATAAACTGAAAGACAAAAATTATCCTAACGATAAATGTCTAAAACTATTAGCAGCAAGAGAAAGCTGGGAGCTCTTCTATCTATACATGTAGGGAGGTGTGTGTGTGTTTACCTATAATGCATACATTTTCTCCATTCTGAATGTGTCTCCCAAATGCACCATGTCAGATCAGAAAGAACCATCACAAACAATCCAATGACATTTTAAACTGTGCAGCTCAAATGAGTTTCTCATGATCTTCAGAGCCTCATTACACGTGGCTTCATAACTCCCTGCATCTTATCAGTCATTTTGATGTTCTTAGCAGTATAAAAGCATTTCAAAATCTGAAACCTTCCAGAAGCTCAAGCTAGTTAACACTTGGCTAAGTAGGTGTAGTAATAGCCAATGCCTTGGTGCTGCCAACTTAAGCTGGATTCCAAACACGCCTGCTTTCGATTAGTAGGTGTCAGGCCTTAACTGCGACCCCTGCCCCTGCCCGGGCTCCAAGGCGCCATTGCTGGGGGTGGCTGAGAGCCCTCAGCTCAGGTGCTGTGGGAAGAGCACTGTGGAGCTGTGCCGGAGACTTCTGTGCTTCCGCTTGAGCTTTGCTGCCTCCCCTGGGCTCTTTACCTCGCCGATCCCGACTCCCTGGGAGTCGACTTTCCTGGCGTGCCCCCGGCCCGGCTGCACTGCCCTGGCTGCCCCTCCTGGCCAGCTCTCCTCTCCCAGCTCAGGTACGCGGGGCGGTGCCCCTTGGCAGCCAGGGCACTGCCCCGGCCTCCCTTGGCCCCAGTCCTGCTGCTCCCACACGCTAAAGGCAGCGACTGCGGGAACTCCAGGAAATTTTGTGATGGGAACGAATGATTTATTTCTTAGTATTTTTGAGACACTGAAAATGTGTTAGAGATGTGCTGTTTTCCATTTCCCAGGAATGACTTTTATAATATGTGTTTCATCTCCCAGAGCTTTTGGAACACGTTTGTGTATAATCCTCCTGCAGTGAGCACTGCAGGGCCCACTTCTTCCCACCACGCCAGTCTCTGTTAGACTAAAATGGTTTGCTTTTGAAGATACAGAGAAACTGTGTCCCTTATGGCATGATTTTGAATACAAAATGACAGCTATTCAGCGATGCTTGGAGAGGTAGAGGATATAAAGGAATTACTGTGGAGTTACATTGGGAATATTGTGCAGTGGGGTCCTGAATATGCAAATCTTTACAATATATATATATGGGTAGGTCATATCATCTCACACTGTTTTGTTGTATTTATAACATGTGTTTCAAACATCAGCTTTAACTGTTTTTTCTTCCTCTGTGAATAGAAGCTCTCAAGGCACATAAATCCTTACCAAATTTCTAAATAGTACCCATACAATGAGTTCTTAATGTTGGCGGCTCTAAATAGTATTTCTGCCCATTGATGACTAAGGACTCAAGATTCCAATATCCAGCAGAATTCTCTGGGTGCTGGTGGCCCAGTGCTGTGACAATTTGAAGATTCTTCTATATTCATTATGAACAATATTATTCTGATTATAGTATTCTTTGTTGCAAGGGAATATGCTGCAGAAGCAAGGCTTGTTTAATGTGGGATTGAATTACTGTAGTTACAAAAGATTAAAAGAAAATCTCAAATTAGAATAATTTCTCATTTTATTCTCTGCAGTAAAGTGTGTGTTTATTTTTCCTATGCAGATTTAATTTGGTAGTGTGTGTCAGTTAAATGAAGAAAATGATTCTGACAGCAAAAGGAGAATTTAGTGTGATGTGCCAGTGCTTGACACAAATAAGAATTGTACATTTTTTTAAATTTTAAGCTATGAAGACTGTGTTTGCATGTGGACACACACTTTTTAATAAATGCACAGGGGTACAGTATGAAGAAGTGTTTTTGAAAAGCTGAGCCAAGCTTGGTTAGGCAGACTCACTGGCTTAAACTTAATTTGGTGTAGGGAGCAGGTGCTGTACAGCAAAAGGAACACGAAGGAGACTCACCAGGTGGGTAAACAAGGCTGAGGAGAGACAGTGTGAGACATTTCATTTGAAAACAGACTTGAACACACATGTCCTAACTGGGAAGGGTGAATGCACTCTGAGGGGGAAGGGGTTTACAGATTCTGACGTGCCATCCTGAAGCAAAACTAATGCATGTTTCTTTTGATAGCTCTGTGTCTGCCTCATCTGAGTCTTTTTCCACTTCATAAAGAACATTAATATCCAGTGTGATGTGGAGTGGGTCCAGTTGTTTGCTCAGGAGAACAGGTGCTGTCTGACTCTGTAAAATCATTTTCATATGAAGCAATGCTCAGTAGTGATTGCTGTTCTGGTATCCCTCTTTAGTGTCTTCTTTTCTCTGAAGTGTGTGTTTACAGCAAGGAAAGGGGGAGAGGAGAAAAAAGGTGGAAAGAAAAAGGCCAATCCTTTATCTAGTTGAACAAGAATAAAGCTTTTAGAAAGGATTTTCACTGAAGGAGAAGAGGCTGTACAAAGCCTTTGCTGAACCATTTGAAGGGCTGTGATCTAGCTCACAAGGCTGAAATGGGTGATTGAGGCATTAAACTGCTCTTTAAAAGGAGTGTCTTTATTAAAACTGAACTCCTACATTTCAGATCTTTTGTTTGCAGTATCTGCTGAATTACTGACTCAAGTAGCTGATTTTTAAAATGAATTTATTTTATTTTTACTTTTCTCGACACACAGAAGTGATAAAGCTGCAGAAGAGCTGACCAGAGTTTTTTTGACTACTGGTACCAGAATCCTCTTCCTGAATTGCAATGCAGAAGGGTGTACTAATGTTTTATTGCATCTCTGAACTGCGTGGAAACAATGTCCATGAGGAACAATATTGAGAAAACTGTCATTTTATGTGTGTTCCTTAAAGAAAATGAATTTGCAGCCGTGCCTTGTGGAGGCTCAGACCTTTGCTGGTGGTGATAGGGGGTGTGAGAGAAAAGCCAGAGTGGCTGTTTAATCCAATATGAGTTGGCAGGGCTGGCAATAGGTGTTTGTAAAAAAAGACAAAATACAGCTCAATTTGAAGTCTCCAGTGTAGAGAGTGTTTGAATCTAAAATGTTTTGACTCTAATTTCAGATAAAATGTTCATGTGAGGCTTGTAGGGGACATGATTCAGTATTACTGTCAAATACCTGAAGAATAGCCAAATTATTTAAATGATGAGCTGCTCTCCTGACTACCTCTGAAAGTCCAGTGTGCAACAAATCCTGTGAAGTACAGGGAATACAAGCTTCAGATGACTTGATATGTTAAAGGATGGTGCATGGTCCAATCTTCGTCAGAGGTTCTTCACCTTTAATTAAATTCAGTTTGCCTTAGCTCCTACATGAAGAGCTGGTGTGATTAGAAGCAGGCTGTTCTCAGAATGGATGTTTTAGTGCTTGTTCTCTATTGGAAGTTCTCAGCTTCCAGCCTCTTGGCTGTGCACTGAGTTTTGCTGATTTGGTGGTGGTTGGGAGTCTCTGCCAGGAGCCAGGCTCCTGCTTTGGGCTGTCCCTGGGATATTACAGTTAGTTAAGGGCCTCATGATAACAGTTCTTTAAAAAAATTCTATTTAGGGTGGCTTTCTTTCTAGCCATGATTGCTGCCATTGAAAAATAAATGCATATCACAAGAGGGTTTTTTAAAAAATAAATGTTTGGTGATTGATAGACTACTTTAGTCTTTTGTGTAAGCAGAGGGTATAATTAGGGCCTATTTGTGGCACTGTGTTGGATAGTCAGAGAAATATCATTACCTATGTTGTATAAAATTTAAAATCTCCATAACATGAAAAGGTGGCTTGCATGGGATTTTTGTTTTTTCTAAATTAAAATGAAGCTACATCAACAAAGTATTTTTCCCTTTATTTTTTTAAAGCGTGGAAAATATGCCTAGTGCTGGTAAGATTAGCAGTGGAAAGTTATGTATCCCAAATTAGCAATTTTCTTCTTTCCAGTAAGACAAGCTAAATTTCCTTTTCAAAGGCTCTCAAGATAAATGCAGTCTCTCATGCCAGGTTTCAGCCCCTGAAAAACTTTTTCTTTAGTAATAAATCCATTGGATAAGAGACTTACAAGGAAAGTGCTGACACAACCTTACCCATCCTGGCACAATTAGTTTAGCTGTAGGTTTGTTGTAATCCCAAAACAATAACAGAAAATTGTCATGTCAAACAAATTCCGTCTGCCCTTTTTATCATGCAGTCCCTGCATTTGAACTCTTTAATATTATTATGTACTCTTTAATCAAGATTTCTAATAACAAAATTGCATCCAGCTCCTCTTAAAGGAGATATTACACTCATATATTTACTACTTTCAGTGATAAGTAGAATTCCTGCGTTTGTTTTTTTCTTTTCTTTTTTTTTTCCTAACTTCTTTCAGCATTGAGAGAACAGTTTTGTATGTAATATAAATGTTGACCAGACTAAGTCCTTTTGTAACCTTGCCACAAAAACCAGATATAAAAAATGGGAACTGTAACTCTTTTGTCTCTGACTTGCACTAAGAACAGATAGAAAAATTGCATTTAATTTTGGTGTAATTGTTTAAGCTATTCATCACCAATATGACCAAAGGCCAGAAGAAGAGCTAAATTCTTTTAGGTGGAAAAGAGGGAGGGAGAGATGACTGCAAATCTACTAAATCACTTCATCAGTCTTTGATATTACCATTTAATGCAGCTTGGTACACTGGGACTCATATTTCTAAAAGCCTTGTAGAAGGAATAGTTTTGTGATGGAGCAATGCACTGAGATTTGAACTGAACTGAAAGGGGTATATTTTATACTCTGGTTTTGTAGAGGCAGCATAAAAAACTGATAATAAAAGGGTATAAAATAATATATTATTGTAAAAAATAAACCCTGTTCTGTGTGAAGAAATGGAATCCTTACATCTGCAAAATTTCTTAGCTTACCATTCCAATAAATACAGAACCTAGGAAAAGTTTTTTCAGTGACAGAGAAGAGATAAAAAAGTCATTTGGGTACATAGCTGAATGTCTCATAAAGAGTGCAGGTGTTACTCGAATCTCTAAACCTTAGGCAGCTCAAGAGGTGAGCTGGGGAGTTTGTGTTTCCGTGGCTGTTCTGAGTGCTGCTCCCTGCTCTGGGGGGTGCCTGTGGCAGGCCCAGCTTGGCAGCCATGGCTTGGTTTCTGGCCATTTAGGCCAGGCTTGTTTCTGTCCCTGTAAGACCGAAATTTAAATTCTGGATGTGATTTTAGTAAGAAGACAGTGACCATCCATATGTAAACTTCATGTATAGGAATATCTGGCATAAAAAGGTTTTTAACATCTTCCCAAAGCTCTGGACATTTATGCCATTGTCACCTGGAGGGACATAGGCTCAGATATATGCTTTGATGTGTAAACCCTGTCTTCAATTGCTTTGATATTGGTTTCCCTATTACCTGAATTGTAAAAGAACTTACCCAAACCAGTATGTATAAGCATGAATTTTCCCATTGATAAAGGAATCATGTTTTTCTAAATGTATTGAATTGAACAAATTTTTTCTTGGATTTGGAGGCTTTCTTTTTATCCAAAGTGTAACCTAGCAGGGGCTAATTCAATAATAGATAATGATGTCCCTTAGGAAGGAATAGCATGAAACTTGATTCTGTCTATGGTGTGTTCACATTTCTCTCACATGGAAAAATTTCTTTACACAGAAATATGTAGCGCAGTGTCTCTTCTTATATCTTTTAAAAATTCAGGTGCTATCCTCTAAGAGAATAAACTCTGTCCAGGCTTGGCATAAGGGACTGATTGCCTTGTCATCAGGCTGTAGTTCCTGCTCATACACAGTGGTTGCACTGAATACAGTTCATGGGATGTGCCCTACTTCTCCACACCAATATGCTGTTTCATTCTTCCTTTGTCCCATTTTTAATTTCAGTTTAAGTTGGAAAATAACTCAGCAAGGATGTAATCTTTGAACAATTTTATTATCACAAAGGAACCAAGAGTCTCTTTGGTTCCTTTATTGCATGATTATGGTCTTAATGTTCTGAGATTGAGCTCTGCATCCTTCCTGAGAGAGAACAGCTCAGTGGTTATGGCACTGCCAGGCTGGCTGCAGTGCTACAGCTGTTGTGCAAACCCCATTTTCTGTGTTCAGCAAATGGGGACGGGTTCTTGGCAGAACATGTGCAGAGCACTGCTTAAACTTCCTCCAGTGAGCTTTAGTTTGAGTGTTTGGCAGGAAAAAAGGAGCAGTTTCCAATACTGAATGTACTTTTTGAGGATGAACTATGTTTATGCTGAGTGAGAAGCCAGGCTCCAGTAGTGACTGTTACTTGGTGAGGATGCATTTCTCTTGGGAGGTTCCCTTGCTTGTGCTAGCTATGAACTGCCCTGTTCTTATGGACCATAGAAATGGAAAAACTGAGTCCTAAACCAGAGAATTTTGATGGTAACTAGAAGTAGGATACTGCTGACAAAGGTCCATAATAAGGCCCAGTTTTAAAAGTCATCATGAATAAATATGAGCCCTCAGAGCTAACATAAAGAATAGATGAGTTTAGGTAAAAAAGGGGTTTGCTGACACTGTTGTGTGCTTTCTTCAGCCTTTAAATTAATGGGAAGATGAATTAACAGCTGTCCCCAAGAGTTTCTTCAGTAGGATGCTGAGAGGCAGATGAAGGTGGTAAAACCAGCAGCACCTTTTGAAAACAGCATCTTTAATATTTTTCTTCCAACTAAAGAAGCTTTGCTCTACAATTGGAAAAGTGTCAATGGGTTATCCAGAGCAGAGCATAGGGATCAATCCTTGTACATACTGCAGGCTAGAGAAGGCTTGTGTGGGGGGCATAGGGGCTGTAGTAACTGCAGAGGAGGTAATAACTGTGAACTGCACTGTGTGTGCATCATTTTCTTACTCCTGGGTGGGTGCAGGAATCACAGAAAGTACTGTTGCCTCCTGTGCACGGAGGTTGTTCTTCCTGCACTGCATCACCCCTACCAGGTCTGCTGTAGGGCAATTTTCTGCACTAATCAGTGACCTGCAAATTAGCAGCACATAAATCATTCAAAAGCATCGTTTGTCTGTATTAATTTCCTCCCTTTATCTGGGGGGCACAAGTCATCAGTCTTTTTCTCAAGCAGCTGCTGCCAGGTTTGGCTTGTCCACCATCACTTATTCCTCTTGCTGGTAAATTTATTTGCAGGCTGAATGCACTTGACTGAAGCTGGGAAGCCAAGCCAAAACTGGCCCTGCTGCAGGTAGAGCTCCTGCCACTGAGGAATGAAGTCCTTTATGTAACTGAGGGGGGAATGGCTGATGAGGGCTTTGGATGTGAAATGTTTGAAATCAATTGTTCTGTTTTGCTGAGTAAAGCAGCAGAGTTGAGCTTAAGGTTTAGGGATGATAGTTCAGGGGGGAAAAGAAAAAGGATTAAGGACAGACAATTATCTTTAGCTTCAGTGGCAGTTACATACTGAATTCCTTGGTGGGGCTTGAGAACCTCAGTACTTTTTCTAGAGTCTTGAAAAAACCACCTCATACCTAAACCAGAGATTTAAGAGCTCTTCAAACTCAGAATTGTTGTTTCTCAGTTCTGTTTGCCTGGAATACTATGGGAATGCCTGTAACTCCATTTTCTTTCTCCTATTTTTTAGAATTAACCACAGACAGTAGAATTCATCAGTGAGTGGTGAATTGCATCATTAATCACTAAAAAAAATCTCATAGGCTGTATATGTCTACAAGAAACACCAAAAAAGCCATGCTGGCTTTATGTGAGCTCCACAGAAGGCTGGAAGCTGAGGATCTGAAAGAGTCTGAGAAAACCCCCTTGTGAAAAAGCCTAGAGTAGGATGGAAGGGCACACAGAGCACTGTCTCTAGCACTGTTTTGGTGGTGAGTGCCTTGGTGAAAGTCTGGAGGATGAGCTGTGCAGGACAGGCTGGTGCAGCATCCTCTGAGCACTGCATGTGCACATGCAACAGTTCCTGTCTCCTCTGGAATGCACACATTTATTACTCAAGTGGCTTTGTTTGCTTTTGTGACTAGCAGTAACAGCTATTCCTTCTGTGAGTTAGACATTAGGAATATTAATCCTTATGTCTAACTGTAATATTTTCTACATGTCTAACTGTAATATTTTCTATATTTTTCTTATGTCTCTGTAATATTTTCTCTTTGGGGTGAAATATCACCTTTTCAAGAATTTCTCCAGTACTTGAGCAGAGCAGTTCTGGTGTGCTTGTACCAGTTTATTTGCAGAAGAAAAAGACCAAGAATTCTCTTCTAGGTGCCTTGCTTTGATACTTACTGGAGATGTAAAAGTCCAAACCAACGATTTGCTGTTAGAATTGTGGTTCTGATGAGAAAATTCAGTCTAAGGGATGAGACTAAGTAGGCTTTGAAGTAAAAACCTTGAACATCATATAATATATATTGACACATTGACCTTTTCTCTGGCTGCTTTGATCTCCTGATTAGGTCCTATTTTAACAAACTATTTGCCAAAGTGGCCATAGCAGCAGTGAACTAACATTTTCTCTGAAAGCAGTGGAAGCTTAGATGAGATAAATTGCTTGCTTGCAGAAGATAAGTGGTGATTATTTTATAAAGTATTTACATATTTATAAATGTACAGTAACAAGATCCACTACTAATGTGCAAGAACAAAACTATCTTTCCATAAATTCTTAAAAAAACCACCTTTTTTTTTGTTTTCTTAGTCCTTTTACCTTTCTCATTTGTATCTCTGTATTGTTTTTTAATTGCTAAATTGTTAGAATTTAATTCTAGAGATGCAAAACAATTGCCTTTGCCAGGAAGCAGTAAAGATTTTACCAGAATTCTGTCCAAACTTTCTCATTTGTTAGACTCAAAAACTGTCATAAAAGGTCATCCACTGAACTTCAACCTATTGTCCATAGTAAACATCATACTCATATTAATCATCTGTAATTCATGTTTTTTGATTGGGATTTTAAGCTTATGCCTTTTCTGTGTGATTGGCCTTGTATCAATATGGGAAATCACCCTTGTCTTGCTGCACTGTTTCACTGCAGGTTTCATTCATTTGAGCAATTTCAATAGAAGGCTCTTCTTGTGTGCAAGTATTTTAATTGCTTAATGTACATCTGATTAAAATAAATATCAGTGTTGAAAAAAGATAAGAGTTTTATTATGGCTGGAGAAGATGCAACCATGAAAAACAAACTGGGTTTTCCTGGGGGCTGAAGGAACAGGGTAAAGGACATGCATACAAATGTTTTTCCCAGCCTTTTGGTAGCTGGTAGGGTGGGAGGATTTTTAAGTGCTGTAGTGTTCTTTGACTCATCATTTATTTCCAGCTTCTCTGTATCCCTTGTTTCCTTTCAGACATTTCATTAGTATTCATCTATATTCAGTAGGATCTGGGCTGTAATAACTGGTGGCCTGCTTCCTGTCTGAGTAATCCCACCTCTCTCATTAGAAAGGAATAAATGAACCTTCAAGGCTGGTCATATATCCCAAAGTAGCTTTCATAAAAAAGAAACCCAGAATATGTTTTGAGTTTAATTAATTCCTTTCAAGCAGCAGGTTTTTTTTTTCTTGTAGATCACATCAAATCATTTGTCCATGAGTGAATGTGTCAATTTAGGATTAGAATAGTGTTTTTTCTTAATCTTATATAATCAAAGTGTTAAAAAGGGTTCTATCTATGTTTGTGTGTGTATATATATGTATATATGCAAACTTCCAAATGCTCATAACTTTCAAAAAAACTCTCTGAAGGCTCAGAAATGCAGGGCTGTTTTTTGAACTATTATTTTGTTATAATTTTGGGCTGGATTCTCCTGTGACAGTCCAGCAGATCATTTAGTTGATGCCAGTGAGTCTGTACTAGTTTAAAACAACTGAAGATTGTCTGGTAGTTCTCACATTTTGTTTTGACAGGGATGCTAATAAAACCTGAGCTCACTTCTAACATATAAACATATTTTTATTCGTATATAAAATTGCTGTGTTTCTTTCTCTACCAAAGTAGAGATCTTTGGGGCTACCAGAGTTTTTAAGAAACAAACTAAGCAGCCAAAAAATTGCTGACTGACTGATTTATGCATTCACATCTAAGTTTTTCTTGACCAATGATCCTTGGTTCTTAAAGCAGTTCCCTTGCTAACTTTGCTTCTTCTGTGGGGATGAGAGTGGGGGGAAGGATATACTGCCTAGGCAGAGAAGGAATTTCTAGATGGATAAGGTCTTATCACATTTCTTTGTAAAAATGGATGCAGTTGTATGATTTGAGAAAAAATGTGGGACACTTCAGGTTTATTCAAAAAGAAATTTATCTCTGAACTTTTCTGTGTCTGCCACAGAAATGCCAGACTTGTAAAGGAGCAGAGCCAGCAGAATTTTGTACTTGTTTGCACTCCTCCCTCATTTTTCTCACAGAAGGGTAATTTCCCAAGTGGACAGTGTCCTTTAAGATGAGTAGTATAAGAGTGTGAAAGCATCCCTCTGGAACTTCAGCTAGTAAATCATTGTGTCTCACTTTTCTCTTACATGAAGCTGTCTATGTCCTGGTACAGGCTAACCTGCCCAGCTATGCTAGCTCATTTGGAAGACTTACAGAGGGATGTGTGTAATCAATGTGTGAAGCAGTGTAGATGAAAATGCACCTTTAGGTGGCTGCCATAGAATTTACTCTTTAAAAGTGCCCTTACTTCACTCAATATCCTATAGGAGATGCAAGGTGAGCTTGAATGTGTCTTTACTGTAATGGTCAATTTTATATTCAGATATGCTGCCTTCCTGTTGGGCTGTGGAAAAAAAGCTGTCCACAGGGAAAAGCTTTTAAGTAATTATGTGGAAAGAGGTGTGACACATTCAGAAAACAAGCTCACAACCTTAAATCTTGTTTATTTAGAACTGGCCAGAACTGAGGGGCATTTTTGAAACAATAGTACTGAAGTCCTTAACAGCACTGCAGACCATGCATTGGCCCAGGATGAAATCACACTATTTTCAAGTATTTGTAGTCTGCCTGTTCCAGCCAGAGTGGACAGTGGCAGTGGTGGGAAGAAGGGGGCAGTTGTTTCCAAACACTTTATCCTGTTGCCCCTGCAATGAGGGAGACATCTCTAAAGATATTATCAACATATCATAATTGAAATAATACTGTTAACTGCATTATTTTATAGGATTTTGTTTGTAGCTTCCCCAGTCTTTTTATTTAATATTTTTCATGTTGTTAGTGAATTTGAAAATAATACAGTGCGAGGAACCACGTAATCTTGTGTGACTTTGCTGTAATCCTATTAAAAAAAAAAAAGAAGGAATTCACAAGAGCAGGAATAGCTAAATTGTGCCAGAAATGGCTTATTTAATGGGATTCCTGCTTTAGAATGGTCAACAAACCACATCCTAGTGCAGTGTAAGAATATGGGAAAGTCTTGGTCCTTCAAGTGTTTGGGGAAGCTAAAAGAAATGCCTATAGAAACTCTATGGTTTTTCTACAACAATGCCACTCTGAAGGCCAACCCTCAGCAGTTCCTTGTCTACCTAGACTGCTCTCAAAAATAAGGAAATTGCAAATTGCTTTGTTCTGGTTTTTCTTCTAGAGGAAAACTGTGATCTGTTGTCTGGCTGTACTTCATTAAACTGCTGCTCCGTTTTCCCCTGGAGAAGGATTTATGTCTGCAGTGTGGGAAATGATCCCTGGTTATTATATAGCAATTTAACAAAGGTTTCTAACTGTTACCTGTACTTTACCCTTGGAGAAACTAATAGGTAGTGCTTTATTTGCTCAATTGCAGTATTTACTGGGTGCTTTTCATTTTCCCTTTCTTTAAAACTTTGGCTTTTTCCTGCATATAAAAGATACTGAATTTTATTTTAAAAAAAGCCACCTCTGGAAAGAGCTGGAGGAGCTCATCTCTTATTTCAAACCGTGTGTACCAAATACAGAGTTTTGAAATTCATGGCAAGATAGTGGCCATCAATGTGGAGGAAGATTTATTTAATGCAATATTGTTGCCATTTTCTTCAATATTGCAAATCTATCACTCCTAAACTATTTTGTAGTGTCTACCTGGAATTTTATAGAAAATTATGTGAAGATTCCTTTTGCTGTAGCCATATTTTAAAGAACCTGTGCCTACTGCCCCATACTCAAGTATCCTGTAAGAGAAAATATAGATGCTGACATTTTTATAATTAGAGAGATAATGATTTAAATAAGGGCCAAAGTCAAAAGAGTTGAGATTAATTAGAAAGTAAAA
This sequence comes from Erpornis zantholeuca, assembly GCA_013400515.1. Taxonomy (NCBI): domain Eukaryota; kingdom Metazoa; phylum Chordata; class Aves; order Passeriformes; family Timaliidae; genus Erpornis; species Erpornis zantholeuca. The sequence continues at coordinate 119,460 of VZTN01032680.1, forward strand.
GCAGTGACTCTGCTCTGCCTGTATGTTCTCCTTCTGTTGCATATATAGTAGGTGGCAAATTTACATCATTTTTCATTCTTGAAGAAAAGTTCCATATTATAATTATCCTGCCTAAATTTCTGAGTGCTTTTAGCAACAGCTATGCCCTGTACACTAAAATTACAGGATAAAGAAAAAAAACCCTGTAATTTCTAATCACTTACTTGAAGATAGCTGAATATTTTTTATGTATAAACTTTAAACTCTTTAACATTTTAAAAGTTTATTCACATTTTTCTTGACTTCTGGCTTCCTTGCCCCAGAAACATAGCAGTGATATGCTGAAGAGAACAATCTAAAATTGCACAATTTTCACATTTAAAAAAATAATTCTCTACCTACTGTGTGTATCTTTTGGTACTTTTCCCAAAGGACAATAGAATGTTATGACTGTAGGAAAAAAAAACCCAAACAAGTTTATTCTTCAATAATTCAGGTAAAGGCCACCCAGAGTTCTCTCCTGCACTTTGAATAACTAAACAACTCACTGAGTAATTCAGATTGGAAAGAACCTCAGGGTTTAAAATAATGGCAGTTTTGGATAAGAAAATGGTGTCTCAGGATTGATTGCAGAGGCTGCTGCTGTTCCAGTTGTTTCCTACTCGTGCTATTTAACAATAGCAGGAGTAGCCCTTCCCTCAGATCTATGGATTTTAACATACAGCCCTTGAAAACAAAGCAAGGGAATGCAGAGAAACAGGTGGGCAGGCAGGTGTTTCCTTACTAGACATTTTTCTGGAGATGGGTGATTCACTTGTTCTTCTCCCCATGCCAGTAATGGATGCTATCTATAATTCCAGGCTGACAGAGAGCCACCTGCCTCAGAGCTGCAGTGCTTTGTGTAAAGTATTGCACAAACACATCCACTTCTTGCAGCCAAACTTCAATTCTCTTGGTCTAAGGCTTATTATTTAAATCCAAAGAAGCTCAGGGTTTAGGATGTATTTAAGTTTATAAATGAATCTGTTATCAGTGCTATATGGACAATGTCCTAAATTCAGATCAGATTGTGACCCTGACCTTGTGCTGTATAGTTTCTCAGAAATTCATTAAATTTAATAGGAAAAGTTTAAGACAATATGGTGATATACACAGTACAATGGTGTGCTACTTGAGAGTGTTTTCTATATCTAAAAAAAGTAGTTAATTGAAACTACAGCTTGAATGGGCATATTATCAAAGCTGATTTGCTAATAATCACAGCTTTGGAGACACCTTTATTTGCCAGAATTGAGAGAAGAATTTGGGCTTCCAGGTTTGACCACACCTTTTCCACTTAAAGAGCTGTGGTTGTTAACAGCTGCACTGGGGAGCACTTGCCCCCCAGCAGATCTGCCATAGACTTGGGGAAGTGAAGGAAACACGTGTAGAAACCAAAAAGCAACCTCTTAAAAGTCATGTGGATGCATTTCCTTCTTCCAGCAACTCCCTGGAGCCCCAAACATCTGAATTTTTGCTTTCAAATGACAAAAAATAGGTGTCTTTTAACAGTTTTTTACTCAGGAAACAGTCCATCAATCCAAGTTTCTTCATCTCAAAGGTGCTATTCAAGTCTAGGTAGAGGCTATCCAGAGCCTTTTCCAGCTCCTGCTGTCTGTTCTCTTGCTGTGTACATTGGTGCAGAGGTGCTTCCATTGGCTGCCTCTCCTGTCTTTGCTGCTGCATGGTTCTCCAGCCCTGTGAAGAGGCAGACTGAGGGACATCACTAGCACATCATCCCCCAAACACTGGAGTGTTGCCCCCAGGCTTATCTCTAGTGAGCCTATTTTTGTCCCTTTACCTCTTCAAATCCAGCTTAAAGCTCTCTGATTACTGCCAAGTCCTGTGCAGAGATCCTTCTTCCCCCAGGATCAGGTGTACCCAGTGTGTTGGCAGCTGCCCTGTTGTCCTGTAAACAGGCCCCAAAATTCTGCTGTGACACCAGGATCAGAGCAGGTACTGATCTGCTGGCTCTTCCTGTTTCTTCTGCCATCATTCCCTGCAGCTGGAAGAAGATATGATACTTTACTTCTAAAGGTGTTCTGAGGCCTTAATCTCCGATATTTGAAAAGTGCTTTTTGATTTGCCTTTGAAGGAATTATTCAGTTCTGTGTGAACAGAAGTGAAGAGCAGAGAGTGAAGTTCCTTGTGATTCCAACAGTTGCCCTCCTACTGAGGACTCGGCCAAGCCCAGTGCAGAGCACTACTACTTAAACTGTTAAAACTCTATTCATTGTCACATCTAGTGAATCACAGTTTTGCTTTATGCTTCTTTCTGCAGGAGCACTGGCATAATTTGAAGCAGCAACTACTTTAATGGGATGTAATGAGCAATTAATGAGCAAAATAATATCTGTGGTGTACATGGTAACAGCTTGTCACTGCTCCCTTGTTCTTGTTCTCATCATCTTTGTCAGCATCTGACCTATAATCAGGGTTTTTTCATGCTTATCCACAGTACTATTATTTTAGGTAAGGCCTCGTTGTCCCTTTCAGTACATAGAAAATTGATTGCCTGAAGAACTACATGAAAAGAGAATAATATGCTCCCTTTTGACAGAGCTGGTCTCCCTTGCTCTCCACCTGTGTTGACAGCAATGACTTCCGTAACCAATTTTTTCAGCCTCGTTTTCCCTAGAGGAATGTTGTTTATAAGAGCTTCCTTCAAGCTGGAATGTGTCCTGAATTTTGCAGTAGGATTTGCAAATGCTTAGTCCTGAACCTTTTCCAGGTCCTGTTGACTTTTAGGGCCTTTTGCTAGGCCCCATGTTCCAGACACTTTTGAGCTCCCCCTTCCTCAAGAGCTCTGCCCGTGCAGTTCTCATGAGGAAGAGGAGGCACAGCTCCAGCCCCACTCCTTGTCTTTTTGTGGCAGCTGCTTGCTCCATGCTGGGCTGGGCAAAGGGAAAGGCATTTGCCTGTTTTATATGGATCAAGGGTCAGAACAATCTTTTTACATCACCACATAACTCTGAAGAGGAAAATATACAATCTGGGAAGAAATGATTCAGATGTAACTTTGTTTCAATAATTCAAGATTCTCAGAGCTATTTATTCTCATTCCCCAAATGGTGTTTGTCTTGAGAGCTCAGGGGAATCAGCTGTCTTCTCTGTAGCCTCAAGGTGTATTAAGGATGGTATCCAAGAGCAGTAACTGCACTGGAAATCAGGAAGCAATAAATTACAACTTATTCTAGAATATTTTTTTAAAAAAATTACATTTTCTACAACATCACAAATCTGTTTTTAACAAAGAAGAAATGATTCAGTCATGAACTTTAACATTTGTGAGAATGCCACTTCAGTGAAAGATGTAGAAGTTAGTTCATTATGAGTACATACACACTATTTCTGTACCCCAGGACAAAAATGTGCAATCTATTTCATAGGCTTCCCAGGGAGGAAACTGTACAGTGATATAGAAATACAGCTTTTCCATAGTGATGATTGACTGATGCTACAGTGCTGGGATATTGATAACACTAGGGCAGTATGATACTAATAGAGTTGTAATTTACCTACAGCACAGGGAAAAAAACTCTTTGAAAATTCAGGCAGATGCACTTTTTTTAAAAATTTTTTTCTTTTCCTAGCATGTAGCAGAGATGTGAGAGTCAAAGTGCTTACAAAATAATACAGATGCCTGCTCTGAGTGCATTTTCATGGGATTGCTTACATGTGCAGGGGGAAGGTTTATAAGGTTTTGGACAGCAAAAGGTGAAGGCTGAGTCATAAACCTGGAATCAGCTGCATAGAAAAGACCAGTCTGTAGTTTTTCAGAGCTTGAGAACCTTGCAGGTTGTGCATTGAACAACAGAGACACATGAGTGGAAGCAAAACTGTCAGTCCTTTCTGCAAAGGAAAGTTCTCTATCGCTTGTATGTTTTTGCTGTTCTCATTGGCACTGTGTGGCTTTGCTTACTGGAGTTTTGTCAGGTGTGTGTCAGGAGAGCTGGAAACTTTGAGCCTGAAACATTAGTATCCTTTGGGAAAGGACTTGGCCAGTATTGTTTGCTTTTCAGGCATGATGGAAGAACACTAAAAAGATAGGTGAGGGAGGAGCAGCAGGCCATGAAAGACTTACAGAAACTGATTTTAAACTAGGGGAGCCCATTTGTATTAAGTGTTGCTTTCACAGAACTAAAGATAAACTTAAATCTTGGTGTGCTGGTGCCCACAAATTCTAAGTCTTTGAAGCATTGTTCATAGGTCTCTTTAGCACACTGAAGTTTATTTTTACTGTTTGTTTCAAGCTTTTCGTGCTTACCATATTCTTTTTTCAACATTCCCCCAATAAAATGATAGGAAAAAAAATACCCTGAAACAAGCCTGTATGAAGACAGGGTTTATGTTCCCTAATCCACAATAAATGTCCATCTTCCCCTACGTTAAGAGATTGCAGGAAAAGATTTGTGGCACTTCAGGCCATGCTGCCTCTTCTAATTTGCCTGCCCCCATTCTCCATTTTGGAGAACCATGAAAAATTCTGGTGTTCTTCCTCACAGAGGCAGGCATATCTTATTTTGAGCCAATCTGTTTTCAGTAAAGTCCTCTTTCAGTTCTGATAAAATTTTCCCACTGTGTTGATCTATGGAGCTGAATTGCTGATTTGATAAACTGTGATGAAAAAGTAATTTGTCTCTCTGAAATAAAGGTTAACTGTCTGCCAGATTTCACTGTTCAAAACAACTGTTCTTTGCCTACAGAAAAATGAGTTAGAGGAAAACTGAAACCTGTTGAAAGCATCTTTTTCTCCCATTAATCATAATGCTTAACAGGTTTGGCTAAATGCAAGTCACTTCTTTCCTGGGTGAGGTGAAACCTGAGCTCATAGGTTCAAATCAAGAGGGATCTCCCGTTGGTAACTCTGCTCAAAAGAGGTCAGAAGTGATGTTTCCTGCTGAAGTGTCCATGGATTGGGTGTGTATCCCTTGCATCCTGCTTTGCTTGGGGCAATTGGAAGGCACACTCTGAATTCTCTGTGGCCTCGAGCAGGACTTGCCCACCCGATGCCATGTGGGTCTGGCACACACCCAGCTCAGCTGCCCTGAGCAGTGAAGCAGCAGCAGCTGTGCTGCTCCATTAATTGCCCTGGAGATGTCCAGGCAGGCAGGTCCAACAGTCCTCAAGAAGCAATTTATTGCTTTCCCCTCAGGTATTGCATTAAGTCCTTAATGTATTCTTGAAACTAATAGTTCTTAGAAGCCCTTCAGCACTTGATGCATTGCTTGTTTTCAAGCAGAGAAAACATGCTTACAATTTAGTTAGGGAATAGTTTGGGAAGATTGTTTATTTTTCTCATAAATGCAGGTAAATAACTATTTTTAAAAAATATTCACAAATGGAATATGCAGAGGTGTGCTGATAGGAAAGAAGGTACAATGTTTTGGAAGTTTGTACATAGAATATTAAATTGTATTCCTACTGCAATATATATTATATTTTAAGTTCAGTCGTAGCTTGAATAATGTCTACCAGTTGTGGTATATTTGTCATTTGTAATATCCTGCATGACTTAGGCATTAGTGTGTGTTTCATCTAAAGACAAATAACTTTTAAGCTATTTTGAACACTTTTGTTTTTTAGCAGGAATAAGTGCTGACATTTAAAAGCCCCATTTCAGTACACATCATGGGCACAGAAGCTAAAGGTCATATTGGTCAACACAGACAACTTTTGATTCATTAGATACTTGAAGGTGGAGTAACAACCACCAGTATTTGTCGAGTGATCGATTAATTTCTCAGTGATAAACATGAAAGAAAATCTTTATGCCACGAGCAGTTTTGTCAAGTAGCTGGGAAAGGCTGTTTGATAGATGGAGCCTTCAGGGAAGAACCTAACAGGAATCAATTGTTGCCCTGACTATAACTTAGCATGAGTTCCTCATTAGCAACTCAACTCATCATTAATTCTCAGCAGCTCATCTGCCTTTGGTTTATGTTCATGTGCTACCTGCTTTTCACTCTGATCACCTACAAAAATTTGAGCTGTCTATTTAATATCCAAAATACTTGTCTCAGGAGATAATAACTTGAAGTTTTTTTTTTCCAGAAACATTTATTTGTCAGCTAGAACCAAACAGATTTTAGACAGGGAAGCAAAAGGGATTGTTTACACTTCAACAAAGAATTATTGTGTTGTTAGCAAGTCACCATTTGCCTTCTGTCATAGCTGCTCTCAGGTTAGCACCAGATCCCTCCCAGCTGATTGAAGGGGGACAAGCCTATATTTTGTCTGGCCATACCACAGGAAGGACAGAAACACTTGCTGCATTTCAATGTCATCCATCTTTCTGTAAACAACCCTGGAAGTGAATTGTGCTTTTCTGACACTTAGGTTTTGTGGTATTGTCTGGAAACATTTTGGGATTCAGCATAAGCAACGACACCTGGTCAGCTAGACTGGGAATACAAAAGGCAAATAAATGAAGAAAACCAGTTGTGGATAAAGATGATGCAAAAATGAGAACTTCAGTGTTTTGGTACTTGGGTATTATTACTTTTTTGAAAGAGAGTGAATTGTGCAACAGGACTTTGGTTTTTCTGTTTTAAACAGTTCTTTTGCCTTAGGACTCTCAGCTGCCTTGGTCTTTTTAGTTTATCAGATAGATACCAAGGGAAATTTTTCTTTTATCAATAATAACTGTGACTTCAGGATTCCCAGATAATATGAATCTTCTCTTTATTTTGAGCTTGGCTTTAAAACTTTACCTCATGTTTATATTTCACATTATCATCTCTGTATTAGCAGCCATTTGTTTAAAAAAAAAAATCTTCCTGTTCCTAACAAAATGCCAAAAATATCTGGAAAACTTAAAATACTTTTTTTTCTTTTTGTATTCATCAGTGACTTCATTGCAGCTATCATGAATGATGAACTTGATTTACTTGAAGTTGCTGACAGGAACTGTTGTGGGGGGTGGAGAGGAGATTTCAGTTTCTGTACCAAATGCTTCATTTCAATTTAGCAGGTGGGGGGACAAATGTGAGGCAGAGCTCGCAGCAGTGCCAGAACATGTCTCACCTGCCCTGTGGGCAGCTGGCACTCGCTCTGGAGTCCCAAACCTTGGGAATTTGCCTTTGGATTTGTGGTGTGACTGCTCAGGTACATCAATACAGGTGTGCATTTTCTGTATTGATGCCAAGAAGACATCATCTATACAAGTTTTAACTTTATGTTCAGAAATTACTTCACAAAGCAGTTAAACATATGCTAGAGGGAGAAAAGTGGTGCTGTGTCACTTCTTTATTACCTGGCCTCCTGAGTCTGTGTGCAGTAGGGAGTAGTTTCGTTTCTGGCTGTAAGCTGGCTGGGCTGGCAGTCTCCAGAAATGTGGTATCCTGTTCTTATCAGCTAGCCCTCCTTTTGGATTCCTATTTTCTTTTTTTTTCCTAAGAGTTTCCTCTTTGGCTTTTTCTGATGACCACAGATTTCCACAGCAGTGTTTGTAACTTCAGCAGTAGGTTTTGTAATAACAGTCCCCACCCTCAAGTAGAGTCTTTAGAAATATTATCCCATCTGTGTGACTGCACTGTTAAAATTACAGCTCGTAAAATGCCCATTATGGCCAAAAAGAGTCCACTAAGCATTCTGGAAGTAAAGATGACTTCAGTTACAATTACATGTTGTGTAAATGGAACACAAACTTAGGAGAGATTTTGATATTTGCAGTCCCAAAGTGCAGCACATTTGAGAAAAGTATATTGAAACCAAGTCTACAGCTGGCCTTTGCAGATGGCAGTTTTGTGGAAATAAAGAAATAAAAACACCTTCTGGGCTCAAGTGGGGACTGACCTACATTGCTACTCTAAGCTAAGTGCTCACGGAAGAAAAAACTGTGGAATGGTTATTCAGCACCTGAAAGACCTGAGGAAAGAACTCAGACAGTGTCTATAGGTCCCAAATGCACAGGGATGCTTGATAAGGCTGCTCAGGCTCATATTATCTGCAGGAAATCCAGGTAGAGTTGAACATTATTGTCCTGTGTTGGGAGCTGAAATAAGAACAGCAAGCCAGGTGTATTGTTTGGAAGCCATAGCACAGAATTTGTAGATTCATACTTACCAAATGGTTCCCAAAATCCTTGGTGGGGGCAATGCATTGAGTACTCACTGTGGGTGTAGCAGCTTAAAACAGAGGTGGCACAAGTGGCAGTGATACCTGACCTATTTCTTTAATGCTCTCTAGTTTATTTGAAGATCAAAATTCTCCTCTTGTAATTTACTGTGTTTTAGTCTGTGCACCTAATTTTGTTGTTTTGATTGTTTTTGGTTTTTAGCAGCAAAGTCGTCCAAATACTCTTCCTAATGAAAGACAGTTATATAAAAAATGTGTAGAAAAAGCCACAAGATTTAGGGCAAATTAATGCAACTGTGTTATAACATAAATATAAGTGTATCTTTTAATTTAGTGTGACAGTGCTGTTGCTGCTGTGATCAAGATTTAGAAGTACTTTTTGGTAGACATATTTTGTTCCTCAGCAGAAGCTGATGGAATCCAATTCAAAAAGTTGTAATTGGCCTTCCACTATAAGATGCCAGTCTCCTCTACCCTCTCCTCAATATAGCACAAGCTTATATGTTTTTATGTGCCTGCCAAGCTGAAATCTCAAGGAATAGATTTACATGGAGCATTAACTGCAATATGTAGCTAGGAAGCTGTGCAATAAAAGAAAGATATGCTGAAATTCCTGCAAATTACAGACCTAATCTACTTCCTGGGTGGCTCCAGGGAGTTCAGTTATAAAGGACAACCTCATCTTACCAAAGAACAGATGAGCTCGAATTGTAATTAATGAGGAGAAAAACCCTGAAGATTTGACTGAAAGAAGGCCAAATTGCAGAGAGCAGAGTGAGGAAAGCAGGATTTTATATGCAGCTTGGAACAACTAATTAGCTTTTATTTTTCACAGAATATAGGACTTTACTTTTGCAGGGAAGCCCTGAAGTGGAAGCTGGCCATTGATATAAGAGAGGATTTGGTTTGTTACTACTGAGTCATGGAATGTTTTTTTACTGGTACTGAAACTGCTGAGAGCTAAACTTAAGGAATTGGTCGTGTCCTGAAGTGAATCCAGGCTGGAGCGAGTGAATCGCCAGCTGGGAGACACTGGGGAAAGCACTGAGCCGTGGGAATCCTCAAGGGAGCTTTGGATGGTTCCCACCTCCCTGTGAGCTGTTCTCAGTCCTTCAGAAGCACAGTATGTGTACCTTGGGATACTTCTCAGTCCAAAAGTTTGGGTTTGTCCATGCTCCCTCTTGGAGGTGGGCACCAAGGTACCTCGGACAGGAAGGGAGACTCTCAACCCTTACTGCATTGATCGTTCCAGGGGTAAAAGAATGGAAGCAACCATGAGCCATGCAGTAAAGAATGCATTGGCATAAAGCATTAATACCAGGTTGTGCAGGGGGTTATTTACAGTAATGGAACTTTAATGTGGTTTTGTGACAAGATATTTGTGGGTGTGTGCACATTTAGAAATAGTATTTTATTTTGTTTCAGTAATATCTGTTGAGATGCAGTGACTGCTTTCTGGAGAAGACAAATACATATGAAAATGACTAACAATGGCTGTTCTTGCAGCAAAATTTTACTAAACCCTATTTAAGTGTCATGGGAAAGTCCACTTATACCACTATAAATATTTGCATCTTCCTCTTCAAGAAGAGCTTACATTTTTTTGTGATTTATACTGGTGGAGGGAGTGGCAGCTTAGTTCCACGCTTTCAATTTGTAATGTGTTCTTCAGATTCTAGAAGTAGTAAGAGGTCAGCAGGTTATTTATCTATCAGTCTGTTATTAACAGAATGTGTGGGATGTTGCACAGCTGAACAGTTTGTATAAGCAGTTTCCAGAGCACACCAGTGATATTTTCTGCTTTGTTTTGAAGCAGTGTCATTAGTCTTGGTGTGAGACACCATTCCAAAGTATATCTAGTTAGGCTGAAATCTTTAAAGATGGGAATAATTGTGGTTTTTTGGCAATTTTAAACTTAAGTTTTGTGGTGACATGCTATTGTTTCTTTGAAGTTTTAAAACTTGAACTTATATTAAAGAAAAATAAATTCAGCAAATCATGACTTAAATCTGCGTGCCTTACCTAAAGATGTCAAAATTGTTATGTTTCACCAAGTGTTAAAACATTTTAATGGCTGATGTGTAGGGCTGATCTGTCAATGAATTTTAAAAATTTTGAAATTAATGCTCAAAATAAGAAAACATGCCACTTAAACACATGATTTAATAATTTGTTTCTATAAGGCAGGGGCTTTCTAGAAGTGCTAGAGAAGTATTTCCCTTAAAAGGGGCACTGTTAAATTTTGAAGTAGGTGGTTTTGGTTTCAAAGAGTGAAAAAAAACCCCTCATACTTCCCTTTTCCCTTGGGGCAGAGTAAGACTGGCCCTTTGCTAGAAGTCTGCAGCATAACTTTAGGCTGAATCGGTGCAAATTCTTCAAAATATAATTAATTGCATTGAAGTTATCCAACAAGTCCTTCAAGTGTATAATCAACAGCAGTAATTTGACAAGTTTATCAATCATTTTACAAGACAAATTCTGATTAAATAAGAAAGGGACTTAATCTTTGCAATGCAACATAAATCATGTGTACTGCTCACTAAGAGATAGGATCAATTTAATTTTCTACATCTGTGCTACTGACAGCTCTTGTTCAGAAAGTAACACAGAATTGCTTGCAGTAAATTGAGAACTTGCTTGGAAGGGGGCAGGTGTGGGGACCCCTTTCTCTGGGTAAAGTGGGCATTGGGAAGAGTCTTGCCCTGCCCAGGAAGGGATTTTCCATGGTCCATGAGCATCCCCAGAGTCCAGCCTGCACATCCCACGTGTGTTTCTATGGGTTTGTAGTTTACTGTGTATGGGGTTCATCTGAACTAGGGCTTCATTAAACCTAGTACAAAGATTCAGTCTAGAGTGGTGCCCACAATGTCCAAAGCTTCTTATTTTTGCTTCCTCCCTCCTTCCCTCAGGCCTTTCTTTTTCTTATTTATTAATTGCCCCTCTTGTTTCTCATTTGGTGACTGAATCCTTGTTGTGAATCCAATACTGGGGTCCAACATTGCAACTTAATGGCTTTGTTTATATGGCATTAGACTGAAAAATCAAAGTCCCTGACATGCAACTGGTAAGTCCCTGTGTCTTTAGGACCATAGCTGCAAAAGGTTTTAAGAAGGTGCTTAGCATGTGCATCTACAAAATCGGAATGAAAACATAAAGCTGAGAGCCAATTTTTGTGCTCCAGTACATGTATAATTCCTCTAACAAACCCCAAAGTCTTCCAGTGAAGACAAACTGAAACTGCTTAGCAGAGGAGACTAATCTGTGCTGGCCTCTGGCTTGTTTTCAAAAAGGGGGAGGCCCAAGGTGTTAAAATTTATGAGCTGTAGATTGTCAGCAGGGTGCTGAGGAATATAATTTTTTTATGTAAATTCTCATTTCTTTTAAATATACCCTCTTGGTTGTAGCTGTAATTTACTGAATATTTCTGAATACATTAATGTATTTTTATTAAAGAATAGCTTCCTGCTGTTTGTGCATTACTTTTGGTGGTTTAATTAATTGTCTAGACTAAAGGTATGCTGTACTTCTTAGTACAGATGTCTCCTGCAGCTAAAGGCATGCATTTCTTGAAGGGATTAAGTAGCTATGAATGCTGGGGAATGAATGGACTTTGGAAACCTCCCAAAAATTTATTGTGTAATGATTTTTGTCATGGTGAAAGCTGCGGTGGCTGGAGTTCCAGGCAGAAAAATTAATCTCTTTCAACAAAGCAAAACAATTCCTGAATACTTCTGTTGATGTTCCTCTTCAAGACCAAACTTCCTGTAAATATTTGGGTTTTTTCTCCAGGTTTGGAGCCATAGTCACTCCACAGCAGAGAAGTTGGGACTTCACAGTTTACTTGGGACACTAATGGAACTTCTACTGATCCTAAGAACAGCACATGTTGCTGTATAAACACAGGCTTGGACCTTGCTATGAGATTTGATACATCCATAGAGTGGAAGGGTCCCATGACTGAAAGGCTTATGGTTGAGTAAATAAGACCAAGGGATACAATAAACTGTGATAAAGTACAAAAAATACTCTTATTTTATATAAGAAAGAAAGAGATATATGAAAACTAAAACTGTATTTGGGGTTTTAAGCTTGGAGACTGCCTGCAGTTAAAGGAATCACTTATTGTTTTGATGTACTGTTGTATGAAACAAGATGAGTTAAAAACTTATTCCTCAGTACTGGTGAAAAGCAAGGGTCTGGGGAGAAGCATCTGTGCCACTCTGAATTTTATTGTCCCTGTGGATTGCTCCTTGATTTCCTGCCTCAGCTTCTGAACCCGAGTGGTTTTGTGCAGTTATGACTCAGTGGTCAGGGCAGTGGGAGTGAGATCATTGCTTTGCTTTCCTGGCCTGGGGTTAGAGATGGACACTGCAGTGGAACAGGGCTCACAGAGGCTGCTGGCTCCAGGGACTCTGTAAACACCAGGGGTGCTCAGAGGGGCAGCTGGCAGCTGCCCTGGATTTTACAGACAAAGAGAAAAACTTTAAAAGCTCTCCTGTATTCCCCTGCTCACTTCCTCCCCCCATTTCACAAAAACAAGCAGATCAAATATTAAAGAACCAAGCCTTTCATAGTCCTTGGCTACTTCCAAATTCCAATTTTTGACATTTTGAGCAATAAAGTTGTACTGAGCTATAGTTACAGGTAGTGCTTATTCTAAACTTCCAGTGCTGTTGTTGAGGCATAGCCTGTTCTGCATCTTACATGAAAAGTGTTAGAGGTGCTCTTTTTCCCTTTTTTTAGGGATGCATTCCATAGTACACATGCTGCACTCTGTAATGTCATCACCAACCTCTCCACCACCATGTTTTGCCAAGAATAAGAAAAGGTTATGTTTTTGCAGTCTCACTTTTGGTTGCCAAATGGTGAAATTTGTTATAAATCCTGATGATGATTCATTGCACTGTTGCTCAGAGGTGACAGTGACTTTTAATGCATATTGAGTGAAAATTGTACAGTGCAATTGTGAGGAATTGCACTGGCAGCATTAGTTGTTACAGACATTAGTACTGATCTGATTGTGTTAGTTTGTGGGGGTTTTTTTGTTGTTAGTAAGGAATTCACATTCTCATGCAGGCTACCATGGAAATCCAAGGTTTTAAAAAGAGAAATGCTCACCTTGAGGAGCAGCCATGCAAACACTTGAAAGTGTTTTTAATGATTCTAACTCCTTCTTGCCCTAGAGAAGAGAAATGAGTTCATGGGAATTCATCTCAACTTCTTTCTCAAGATTTCCATCAAAACCACAGTTATTGTGCAAGGGCTTGATTGTTGTTGCTATGACAGCTGGGGTCAGCTCCTACATTTTTTTTCTGAGCTTCCTGAGCCCCCCAAGCTTCCCTGCTGTCCTTGGGCCTTGTGCCCTTGCAGGGGTCACTGCTGGCTCACAGCAGGCGTTGGCTGCTGCAGCCAGGGAGAGCCCAGGGCAGTAACACAGCATGGCCTTGGTCTGTTCTGCCATTCCTGCCCCCTGTACAGGACAGAAGGCTCATGGGTAGAGCTCAGATTATTTTCCAGGGGTGTAGAACTTGGTCTGGGACTGTACATTGTCAGTAATCTTCAGAAGACTTTCCTGGAACCCTTTCGATACAGTGTGCTTTTTTTAGAGGAAATCTTTTATACTGACTTTGGAACTTCCTCCCAGTTGTTCATGTGTGCAAATCATTTCTGTAGACATTTGCAGTCTTAAAAGCTACTTTCATGCTTCTCATCCTGTTTTGATATTTTCTGTTGCTGTTGACTTTAGGAATGTAAGACATGGAGGCTCAGAGTAAAAGGATGTCTTGAAAGAGCTGTCACTTTAATGAGAAATGCTACTGGAGAAGGTAGTCCCAGGATTTTAATTGAAAAATGCCATAGATTGTCATTTTTGTTTGAAGCAGGCATGTCACAAGCAGAATAAGAAAAACATGAAAACCTAAGTACTGTAGAACTTAATTTATACTTTTGCTTGAAAAGGAATAGCAAAAAGTGTCATTGCATGCTGCTTATGTAAGTTCACACCTTTTATTTGTACATATCTATTTTCATTTCTAGATGTCACTATTCAGGAAAATACCTGAATCAACCTTACATTGAAAAAGAAAAACATTAAAGGAATCCACCCATGTTGTCTCTGATGTGGATCAAAGGGAATTGTATCCATTTGGGATAGATGTTCAAGTAATAGAAAACTTGCCTGATCTTCAGTTGGGTTCTTCAGGTACCTTGAGAAAGAAGACAGAGAAGTGTGATTTTGGGAGTAGCACAGAGCTCTGGGGCTGTCAGGAGGATGTCAGGATCATTAAAAATAGACCCCAGTATCCACATTTAGATATTTAAAAAACACCAAAAACTGAGTGTAATTAAGTTTGTATGTCAAAACTCATCAGATTTTTTTAGCACTTCTTTTTTAGGGCTCAACACAGCTATTTTTATTTCATCTGACGAATTAAATCCTTGACTTCTACTTCCTTTTTATTACTGAATCTCTGCTAATCTCTGTTTGAAGTATATGCAAGAATATTTTATCTATTCATTGTATTTTCTTTTTCTGGCAACAAAAAATTTGCCATTCCATAGCTGAACATTAGAAGCACTACAAGTATCCATGATCTTTGCATTTATTATTTTTCTATAGAGTTGTTGTTTTAGAAAGTCAAAGAACTTGAAATGTGTTATATTCTCAAATTAGAAATGAAGAATATAGATGGCTTTTGAAGAGGGAGTTATGAAGAATTCTGAAAAGGCAAAATAAGTTTTTGTTGGCAGATTTAAAAAGATATTCCAGATAATGTCCTGTTCAATATAATTATTAAAATCAGACCAATATATTTCATGTAATAGGGTATCTATTAACAAGATGAAGTAATAACCATACCAAATCTTCCAACAAATTACAGATAAAGGTGACATTTTTCAATTTGCATTTATTGCATTTGATGAATGCACATTTGGTCAGAAATAATAATTCTAATAATTGGCTCTTTGATAATTATTGATAATCAATATTGATAAATATTGATAAATTATTACCATTTGAGAAATCAAAAATCCTGATTTTTTAAAAGGATTGAAACTAGTATGATTGCACTTTCTGGAGTTACAAGCTTTACTTGAGATAATGTGTAGCTGGCATAACTTCTCCTGTTGTCCTTCCTTCTGTGCTGGTCCTGTCAGCAGACACTGATTTTTCAGATTCCAGGCTGACTGTGGCAGTTTTTCAAGAGATAAAGCCACATGTCACTTCAGGATGTGTTAGCAAGGGTTCTGCATGTAAGAAACAGGAGGTAATTAATCTGTGCTCTTTGGAGCTAATGAGGCAGAAACACTGCTCAGATTTGGACATCACACTGATGGTGCCTGACACGGGGATGTCAAACATGCTGACAAATTTCAAAGGAGAGCAAAATGGAAATGATGCCCTGTGATCAAGAGCAAGTGAAACGAGTTTGTTTAGTGAGAAGGTTGGAGAAGGCAGGACACTGGGGCTCCTCAGCAGCTCCTTGCTCTGTGCCCCTGTCCAGCCAGGAGGTGAAGAGCAGCTGCTGCCACTGGAGCTGAGCACCAAACCCTGAGAGTGCCTACAGCAGCTGCTGGGCAGGGAGCAGGGACCTTCCTGCCCATGTCTCATGTGAGGGATGAACATTCCCCAGTTCTGCAGCTCTCTGCAGCCCCTGCACTTTTAAACCAAAGCTGTCAGCAGCAAAACTCACCCTGTGAGGAGTCAGTGTGGAACTGCCAGCTCCGGGCTGGAAAAAGGAGCAGGGACAATTTATCACTCGGTGACAATGGTACAGCCAAAAACATTTATGATGGGGCAGATAGTTCTGGGTTGTGCCACTGCTTTTATCTGTGGATGTAATGTCATCTGAGGGAGTTTCTCCTCCATGGTTTAAAAATGTGTTTCCAAAAAAATAATAAGATCATTTTGAATAATTACACTGACAAATTTTTTGAAACCAGCTGTGGGACTGTGTGTAGTATTTGTGAAGTCAAGGTCATTACAGATGCAGGCAAATACGTTAGATTGCATATTTTTTGGAAAGAGTAAGAGCATGAAAGCACTACAGCAGGCTAACTACAGAGGTTATAGAAATTCCTTTGTCTCTTGTTAAGAATAGGTTTGATAAATATCTGTCATTGATAGCATCAATATTCTTCAGTCTTTAATGGCAAGTATGCATTATAGTCTTCTGCCATCTGTTCCAAACCTCTTTTTCATGGATGCTGTGAAAAATACAGAAACCCCTCCCTCTTTTTGTCAGACTATGGGGTTTTTCATCTCTTTACAGTATCATCTTTGAAGTCACTTGATTTTTTTTTTTCATCTTGTATGATTTCTTCTCTACTCATATCCATTTGTCTCAACAAAATAAATGGAACAAATAGTTAAAAGGGAAAAGTACCAAGCAGCAGAAAGAGGTAAAAAGAAGATTGGAATTAGAAAGGAGAAATAATTGTAAAATTACAATATTGTGTGTGCAGAATCCAAAGGGAATGCTCCTGCTGTTATGGAACGAAATGCTGCATGAAGAAGGAGGTGTAATACAGAGGAAAGCAGTGAATAAAATAGGATAATAGGAGCAGGTAAGGGGAAATTCAGAAAGCTTGTGGGAGTTGAAAGAAGGATGAAAAGAGCCAAGGGAATGAAGAGAGAACAGCTGACAAATGGAGAGAGAAGCTGAAAGGGGACTGGAGTGGGTGGGGTGGGCAAAGCAAGGAAGTGAAATAGCTGAAAAGCTACTTCAGAGGGGGTAGTAGAAATGGAAAGCAGCAATATCCAGGGAGAGCTGAGTGTAACAACTGGAGCTGGAGGAATGGCAGAAAAGTGCTGAAGGAAATTGAATAGGAATCAATTGATGGGAGACAACAAAGAATTAATGTTTGAGAAGAGCAGACAACGTAATTTCAAGCAGAAGAGCTCTACAAAAGGCTTTCAGATCCTTCAGCCAAGTTCTATTTTAAAGCTACTGTTGACACCAGCTCTATAGCTTCCTTTTCCAGGTGCAGGTTATTTATTCCAGGGATAATAGAGCTTCTACAACTATTTTCAAGACCTGTTTTGATCTCCTGTTTGAGATCCCAGTCTTCACAAATTTTACAGATATTATCAGCCATTGTAAACACAAAGGAGAAAGCTTGTTTACCTTGAATTTCTTGGGACAAGGAATTCTGAAGTGTTAGCAATTCTCCATGATTCTGTCTGGTTTAATGTCTCCTCTTGTGACTTGCATTGTTGAGATTCCACATTTCATTTCTCTAAATGGGTTAATAACATTTTATTAACCATTTACATTTTCAACTTTAGAGGTTTTCTTTCATTGCTTTCCTGCTGCTTAAGCAGTTGGGTTCAGTGAGTGGAGAACCTTCCCTGCACCAGCTCCTTGCAGCAAGGACAGCACTGAACACATTAGTGAAGAACAAAGTATGGCTGTGCCAGTGGCTTTGGGAATCACATCACAGGGAGTCACTCATGGCTGTGATTCACACAGCTTTATTTGTATGGCAGTTGAAGAGGGAAATCCTAGAGTTTTTTTAATTGCTCTTGGAAATGCAGTGACTTGAATTTAGTTTGCACCCAGTCTGTTGGTTAGTTGTTCAAGGCTTTGGGGCTGTACTTTCATTTTAAACTTCTGTTGTTGAGGTAATACAGTTATTGCTGAAGAAAGGAGGAGAAATTCATATCATATTATTTTCATTCATATCATTAAAATGCCCATTAAAAACCAGAAGTAAATGAGTAATTTATTGGGGATTCAGTAATTCTTTCTCTGTTTAAAATGTACTGTGCTAATCTTACCATATCCTTAGAAGACAGTTGGAAAAAGGGAGTCGAAAAGGGCAAAAAATTCCTCTAAATGTAGCTGGAAAAAAAAAGAAAATAAGCTCCAAACGAAGGTGTCCTTGTGTGTGGCGGTCAGGTTGTTGATATTTGTGTTGATATTTGGGATGGTGGATGGTATTTTGCTGTTGCTCTCTGTACCATGGGTTCCCCAGCACTTCCCTTTTTAAATGAAGTTTTTTGTTTTAAGCAGTGATATTGAATCACGAGGTGGATAAAAAGTGTCAGCAGCTGTTAGAAATTGTTCAAAGATAGGAATTTTCCTGTGTGTCTTCACCCTGAAGTAATGTAATTTTCTGTAGAAATACACAAATTCTGCCTGGTGAAATTCACTTTTCCTTGAAGAGGAACTCTGTCTGAAAAAGGGAAACAGTCACCTACAGAATTTAATACTCTATGGTGATTTTGTTTAATTTTTAATTCTTTGTTAATAATTCTTCACTGTGTTTACTGAACCAATACTTGGAATAAATCAGGTAGTAAAAAAGCAATAATATTAAAAATATGCTACAGGTAAGATCAGATAAAGCAGTGTTTTTCATCATTCATATGAAAGCATGAATTATGTAGAAGAGAGAAATTCTCATTGGAGAGTAGAAATTCTTCTTTCAATTAGTTTGGTCGGAATAAAATTCAACACTTACGGTAACCGAATATTATGTTTAAAAATAAATGATCCTATCATTTACAGATATTTAGGACTCGTTATTTTCTATTGGATAACCTTATTTCTATTGCTTTATAGTGTAAATTACAACTGCTTTAGGGATTTAAAATGTTTTGGGGCTGTTAGGGTTTGGAGGTTTTTCCCTTCATATTTTGGCTTACCCTTTGAGGCACTTGTTTTGTTCTTGCTTTTCGATTTTATGAGGAAAACGTAAAAATTTAATCATGCAGTAGCAAGTCTGAAGTCTGATGATTAAACATTTGCACTGAGTTATTCTCAGAAAAGGAGAGTTTTAAGTGATCTGGTTAAACAACTTGAAGTTCTGTTGAACAGGAACAGCTTTGTTCCCAAGATTTGTTGCAGTAAGACTGAGCCCACTTGGAACAGACAGTGCTGGTGCCTTTGCTGGGCAAAAATGGAACCCTGCAGATAGCAGCTGGAAATGTATCTGTGTGTCTCGTGGGAGAAAGAAGTGAAAAGCTGTAAGGAAAAGGCTGATGGAGTGGGGAGAAGGCATTCTTCCATTCTCTGCTGCAAACCACATCAGCAACCCCACACTTCACTTAGGGGAAGATTAAAGTGGCAAAGCCTTGCATTCCCCATGGGCTGTGTGGATTTAACTTCAAGATGCAGAGATGGAAATGTTCTCCCAGGGTCCTGTAAGAGTCTTAAATTAAGGCTCTTCTCTATTAGGGGAATTCAGGGGATGGTATTTCCTTTGTTTCAGATCTTCCACATACTATTTTTGCTTGTTTTCATGCATGGGGGGCATAATTAAAAATGTTTATATTTAAAGTATTCCTGACTAAATCTTGTAAGTTCATATGAATACAACAGGTCACGATTCTCAGAATTATTTTTCAAGGTCCAACATATACATGCAGCTGTCGTGATTCTCACTCAGATTGCTTAGTTTGCATTCCAAGGATATCTCAGGAACTGAGAGCAACCACCTGTACCAAACCTGCTAAGCTAAGGTAGGTGTGGTCCCAGGTTCACTGGAAATGGCTTTTACCATTCCTGCTCAGAAATGGAAACAGTAAAAATGGGAAGGAAACAGGAAAGGCCACCAGGGCACACAGAAAGAGCTCTCATCCAGAGTCTCTTTGGAAGAGCTGCCCAGTGTGATTTATAACACATAAACAAGCAATTTTATTCTAAGATGTGTGTGATAGATTGGAAATACTTACATTTTGAAATAAGTATTTCAGCCCTGCTTTATCAAAGGTCTTTCTCTGCACTTGCTTTTCTTCCTTATCCTTTTCACCCCATATCTTTGAATATGTTGGCCAATTTTAGCTGTTTTGGAAGGGACTACAGATCTGAGGAGAAATAAGCTTATTTTGGTTTTTTTTCTTCTAGTTTATTTTATTTTGTGAGATGAGATAGACCATGAATGCCTCCACTGAAACCAATAATGGAAAGTTGCTTTATTTGACATGAGAGAATATATATGAAGTGAGACACTGGAAATCAGCCTGTATTATATCACTGCTCACAGACTGATTTCTAATACCTTCTGTCTGTTGTTGTAGGAGGATTGGTTGAACTTCTGGGGCAGTAAGGTTCATGACTCTTCAGATGATATTTGCATTCATTTAATTAAGTTATTTTGCAGTCAACCCCATGACTTTGGATTTTAGTGGTCAAATAGTTAATAGCATGTATGCTTAGGCACTCTAATTTATAATTTGGCTATGCAGTGGAGAGAACTAAGGGATGCATGCTCAGATTCTTTAATAATAAATGTAATGGCTCTGATACACAGTTTCTATTAGAAATCAGATTAGGAAAAAGGCTTTGGATACTCCTGTTTTAAAAGTTAGGAGTTGTTATGAAAAATCTCTCAATCCCTGAAATATGTCTTAATAAGACAAACGCAGAGACCAACTTTGAGCCTCTCTCTAGGCATGGAAGCTGCATGAAAACACAGCAGAGCATTTTTCTTTCATCAAACATTTTAGCAGCAGAGTGAAAGCAGCTCGAGGTGCCAGAGCTTCTGTTGCATGGGCAGCCCTGCCCACCAACAGGCCCATGGAACCATCTGGGGGGGTCTGGGAGGGTTTGTAAGCATTTATCATTTTTATCTGGGGTATAAATGGTCCAAACCCTTGTAAATGTTTAATATATATGTAAGATGCCATGTTCTCTATTCAGGCAAGATATTTTATAAAACTCTTGTAGAATATTTCATGTAGGAAATACTTGATTTAATATTTTGCCAAAGAAAGCAGTTGCTGGTTGCAAATGATAAGACATGCACATGGCTGTTTTCAGTGATTTATTTAGCTTTCAGGGTATTATATACCTAAATAGAATGGGAAGTTAGGGTTGGGTTCTTTTTCACTTACTGGAGTAATCTTGAAATTCAGAAGTCAAGGATTCTGGGAAACACTTGAAAGCCTTGAGTATTGAGTCATGTGTAATTGTAGAAGATCTGATGTACATCTGGGTGTGTTTTGGACAGTGCTTGCATCTCCTCAGAGTGCTAAAATCACGAAGAAGGTGTCAAATAGAACTTGGCACTGCTGAAGACTCATCCCTTCATTTGAAATATTCCAGAAGGTATTTGTCCCAAATAAGTTTATCTAAAGACCAATTATTCTAAAGACAGAGTCCCAAGCTTTTTGATGTCAGCAGGGAAAAATTCAGAAACCTGGGACAAATTGAAACAAAGAGTGCAGGGACTTACCCAGGTTGTGGCACATTTATCCTGTGGCACTGACCTAAGTGTGAGGCAGAGGTTATTTACAGCTACAGAATCCCACTGAAAGTAGGATGCTTTACACAGAGTGCAAGTAAGAGGACTTTAGAGTTCATGACTGAGTAGAAAAATGTGTACCTGCTGTTTCTCTCATTAAAATGGTTTTGATTCAACACCAGCCATTGTTGGGCCCCAAAAAACCTCTTCTTGGAAAGGAAACATGAAAACAGTTACAAGCTTCTTTTAAGAAAGCATTTTCCTTAGAGGTTTTGTGTAAGATATGTGAGAGGCAGGTTCCCAGCATTTTCCCGACGACTTTTGAAAGCCAGTGAAGAAAATAGCAATGAAATGAAATGAAAGCCATAGTAGGTATGTTACTATACCCTTACTTGTGCAATGCAGTGTATTCCAGAGAAATATTACTTTAGAGGGAAGTTAAGGTTGCAAATTGAAGGCTCTAAAATTGAGGGCTGCCATACTGAAACATCATTTTCCTGAAAGCTGCACCAGGTGGAACCAGGCTTGGGAATGTGGCTGGATGAGGCACTGCTTGCTTTCCTGTGAGTGGGAACACTTCAGCAGCTGCTGGTGACTGAGGTGTTACATTCCTGTTTCATAAATTCATAACTGGGCATTTAGTGTGTATTACTTCAACCCAACAGCATGACTTTAATTAGAATATATTTTTTCCTCTGTTCAGGAAGGCAGGAATGATTTAGAAGTACATAGAAAAACATCAGTGCTGCTGGCACTTCAGAGAAGGTTGTCCCTGTGAATGCAGGGGTGCTGATCTATGACCAGTTTGAAGTGATGTTCTTGCCAGCTAGTTTGTGGGCAAATGATCTGCTGTGAACTTCTCAGGGTTTATAATGGTGACTTGGGTTTGAGTTAAGCAAATAAAAATATTGCTAAACTATCCCAGGTGATTCAATTAAAATAAGAAATGAAACTCCCTTAATGCAGATGTTTTGTTCACCTCTGCAGTTGGTGCTGGTTTCAATATACTGAAAACAGCAGAATCCTCATTCTGGGGAGCTTCACTGAGTGGAGGCTTGGCCTGCAAATGCAGATTGCTCTGCTCTGATTTGACTTGTGGATATCTTAAAGATTCATTCAGGATTCCATTTCTATCAGGAAAAATATGTTCTAGTTAAAAAACTGTGTTTGTATTCAATAGTCAGCCGAGTTTGTTTGGGTTTTTTTGTAGGAATCTGTATTTGTGTAGGTCTCTGTTTCCTGTAATCACACTTCTATGATCACTATTCCACAGTTAGTGTAGACAGGGCTTTTTGACACAACCCTGCAGCAAAGTGAGCTGTGTGCAATGGCTTCGATTTCTGCACCTGCACAGAATAGATGTTTATGATCCTCACTGAAGATGTGAAGGCCTAATATCTTCCATACCCCAGTGCTCTTACCCAGAAAAATGGGAAACTTCCTCCTGTCAGATTATGGATGAAAGAAAATGTAGGCTTTATGGTTAGGGAAGTGCCTTTCTCACTGTCTAGTCTCTGCTCAGAAGTTTTCCTCTCTGCATTTTGTGCCTTTGGCATCCTCTTGGCATATTTACAATTTTCTGCACATTTGTGAGCATGAAATGCTAATGTGAAATAAAAGACAGATACATTGGCAATAACAGTGTATTTTTGAGGTGAAAACCTAGATTATTATTAGATGATTCCATTCTTTCCTCTTCTGTTCAATGCTAGACACATTCTGTAAGCTGCTGCCTGAAGTAGAGAGGTGGCAGGACATGAAAACCTCTGCAGGGGCAGAAGCTGAGAATGCAGAATAGCTGCTATTTGTTTAACTGGGCAGAAAGAAGTGGGGTGTGGTTACTCAGTGGTCTGGGGCTCCAGGCTGGCTGGGCCATTCCTGGGGCACATGTGCAGCCACAGAAGCAGCCAAGTGAGCATGGCTGGAGAGGAAGGGCACCTTTGACCAGACCCTGCCCTCTTGGCTCAGGGCAACCAGGGTGCAACTGCAGCTAAGCAAATAACAATGAAACCCTTAAATCCTTCATTTAGGGTTAATACTGCTGGCCTGAGCATAAGTGAAAGCCAGAGGTATGATAAAAAAAATTAACATGATAATCCATGGTTGGAATGTAGAGTGAAAGCCACTTTTTGCATTAATAGTTTCTGATGTGTCTGAACAGTGTTATTGAAACACTTCACATTTGGCAGGAAAAGATCCTAAAAATCTGGGACAATGATGTAATTATTGATGCATACAAACCAATTATCTGTGCAGAGTTGTCATCCAAGGACACTACTGAAGCTGTTGTTGCCAAAATATTGGTTAAAATCAGTACTGATGCGTTTCTCATGTTCAGTGTTGTTTCCCACAGCACACACACATCCACAAAACAACAGAGTGTGCACATCTAACAAACAACTGAAAAAATCTGTTCTCCTGTGCCCTCTCATGAACTGTTCAGCTGAGATTTTCAAGAGAAACCAGTGAAATTAGCACTCAGGATTTGTGTCTAAGGGGTAGCACAGAGCCCAATTCCTTTGACACTTTTTTATATGGGGAAAGTTTTGGGCTTCTTTTGCTGGATTGTTTTCTGTACCTATTCTGTGCTTGGAACTTGATCTGCACTGCTGAGAGCAGCACTAGAGAGAGAGAGAGGAGTAGAACTAACCCAAACAAATAGTAGATGTATTGGGCAATAATGTCTACTACTATCTACTCTAATATATTCTTTTGATCTAAACAAAGGCTAGCTAATTTTCTAATTGCAAACCAGATTTTGAGGTGTTTTAAGTTGGGGAAAAGAGTTCTTATTTCAAATGAAAAGTATCTGCCTGGTAAAGGAGGAGATATGAAAGAACAAGTTTGAATTTCCAGCTGTTGCTCTTTAAAATTAGAAGGTTCAAATGTCTCAAGGAACTGTAGGCTACAAGTTCAAGGCAGAACATTTTACTTTCCAATTCTGTTTGCTAGAACTTAAGATTTTTACCTTTGATTTCTTGTCTCAAAACGAAAAATTTAAATATGTTTACATCACCACCGTTGTGGCTCCTCAAGGTGAGAAGTCAGGCTGGCCTCTGGTGGCACTGCTGCCTTCAGGGCATGGTGCAGCTGTAGCTGCTTATTTCACCTGTCCTTTTTCTCTCAAGTGTTATCACAGTAAGGTCAGGCTCCTTAACAAAACTTGAGTCTTATGCTGCCTTTCAGAAAGGGAGAGACATGTTTGGGTTTGAACAAGAGTTGCTGTGAAGGCATACAGCTTTGTACCCCTGTTTGAACAGTCCTGCTTCTGCCAACAGCAGCCGGGTGAGGAGCAAAGGCAGTGCTGTGTCACAGCAGATGCTCTGAGGAAGGTGCCTGGCAGTCTGGTGTGCACAAGCCTTGCCCAGACACCTCACCCTGCTCCCCTGTTTGCCCAGTGTCCCCTCAGTGCCTGTACAAGGCTCCCAGGCCACCGTACAAGTCCTGCTTTTCCTTGCTGTTGAGGCAGAGCCGGCTCAGGCCAGGTTAGCCAGGTTCCTGTCCAGCACCGTGGGACTCTGGAGGCCAAGGGACCTCAGCTCACCTGAGCTGCACCAGCTGCCCTAAGGGCCATGGTGACACCGGTGGTGACCTGGCTCTGGAAGGGCTTGCTTGTGCATAAATGTTGCACATTTCCCTCCTGCACTAATCCTTTCACCACAGTGAACCGTTCATATGGCAGTAGTGTGGGAGCTCTTGCTTTTGAGCGTGCTCTATTGCTAATAAGTATATCAAAGTGTGTTGTTTAATCTAAAAATGTGGAGCAGCGTTTAACTTAATGTGCAATTACTATGTGGCAGTTAATGACATTTACATATTAAACATCAAAAAGTGATTTTGCCTGTAGCAAAGAGAACTAATCTTAATTGTTTCTGGAATGCTCTTGCAATGCAGAGACCCCCCCCCAGCTTTACTGCTGTGATAATGACACTAACAACAAGATTGGGGTCCTGGAAGTTGGCAAGATCTATAAAACATTATCACTTTCACCTTTGAACTTTTTTAGTAGTAGAAAATATTATTTATTCTGTAGATGTTTCCAGTGTGGTCCTGTGGATGGTGCATTGGTCCCAGGGTGCTCTACACTTCATGGGTCCCAAATGCTGCAGTACCAGCACTGCACCACAAACGTGCTCTTGTATTCAATTCATGCTACATCAACCCTCCCCAAATGCTCATGGTAGAGCAAGGGATGAAATGGCTCTGATGAGTTTATGAGCACAGAAAAGGCCTCACTGACATGGCTGGCTCAACTCTCAGTGTATTTTCTGAAGCTAATGCCAGTGATTTATAAAGAAATCAGGAGTATTCAGCTGCCAAGGATATTCCATGTTTTCCACCTGTCTGTGCTTATCAGTGGGTACAGCTCGTGACCTCAGTGGCTGATTTCTTGTGAATTTGTGTATTTTGGTGAGAAGCAATGCTTTTTACCTAATCCCAACGCCATTTAATTCCCCCCAAGGCCCATCAAGTGTTAGGAACCTGTAAGACTCATTCCAACACTGATAATTAACTGCCTGAAACTTGACATACCCTTAGATTTTAAAACAGATTTTATAACATTTGTAAACAACAGTTAGCAGGAGAAAAGGTAAAATTGTATGTGTCATTCTGTTTTCTACCGTACACAATTTGCAGTTCAAAGTGAATATATTTAAATGAACTCCCCTGCAGCTACTGTTTACAGTAGCCTTCAAAGAATGATGAAAGCTTTTAAATAATGTAGAATATTACATGACTTGTTTTTCAAAACACATGCACTGAATGTTTCAGAGTGAAAAGTCTGTGTTTCAGATTAGATGGATTGCAGACAGCTGCTGTGTTTACTGAATGTTACAGATGGAATGGAAAATAAATGTGGGGAGAAGACTAAGAAAATGAAGGATTCTTAGGAGTGCCTTATGTCTGAACAGCAGTAACTTAAAGGTGGATCAGATTATCTCATACATCACCTTGATAGCTAAGGAAATCTCATTCTCTCTTCCACAAAAAAAATACAAAAAGGCAAAATAAATACAAAATCTCTGCTGTGTTCTGTGTGTATTTCCTGGGAAGGGGATGTGCTGCTGTTTGTGTTCTCTTCCCCAACTTCTACTCGAGTTGTTACCTATGACCAGCATTTCTTGTCTATGCTCCTTTATGGAGGAAAGCCTTAGGTGTCAATGTAATGAGATTATTACAGAGTTTAGGATGCAAATGGACATTTCTCCATTAGATTATACATTAGAGTCTTTTTAGCCAGGAATTCCTTCTCTTGGTGCATTTGTAATGAATTAACTGCTGCTTTTGTGTGTGCATCTTGACAAGGTGCAAGATAAGTGAGAAGACTGACCTGGCTTCATGCTGATAGCTCACCAGCTTCATATCTATTCACCTTTTTTTTGGATGGGTTTTTCATTTTAAACTAAGCTTTAGGCTGTCAAAATTGCACAGCTTACACTGTGAAAGACTGCTTAAATTTAACATAAAGTATATCTACACAGACCACTAGAATTACTGCCTTGTAAAAGTGTGGTAAAAGATGCAAACAGAAATGTAATTATATGTATTTATGGGATAATTAGGATAAAATTTTATTTGATCTCATGGCAGCCAGAGAATGAGCTATGCCCTGAGCAGAAAGCTCTATACCTCACAACTTTTAATCTCTTCTAATAAAAAGCTGTTATTCAAAAGTAGGGGCTAGCTAGTATTCTCTAGAATCAGAATTATTGGGCAGATAACACTTTTCTCCCTCAAAAGTGAAATTACAGTGAAATAAGTTATTCCATCACTATATTTAAGTTACAATATCTTTATAAATGTGGTGTTTTGGAGAAGCAGAGTGAAAGAAATGAATCTTTAATATTTGTGTCCCCGTAAGAGTTAATGAGAAGAAAAGAAATGTAGTTTCTTGCAATAGGAAGCAACATTACTAAAATTTCCTTCCCTTAATTGGGGGGAAAGAAATCTGATGAACATGCAGAAAATATCCATTTATCATAACATACACATTGCAGTAGCTGGAAACAACAATCCTTGGTTATATTCTTCTAAAGATTCAGTTAGGGTTTAGAAATATGCTTCTCAGCAGGGCAAAACAGCCTCTGTGGAACTATATCCTCCAATGCTTTGGTGGTTTCCTTATTCCCTAATGTCAGGAGATAGAAGGAAAAAAATAAGGAAAATAAAATGGAAGCCTTGGGGCACATGACTGTTAATGTGTACAGCTGGGAGGTGAAATGCAGGTGAGGAAATGGCTTTTTCCAACTACAAATTATTCTGCTTCTGTTGAAGACTGCTATTTAATACCAAACCTCTCCTGGTTGTTTATTATGTGAAACTGTACCTCATGAGTGAATTTATCTGTCTTTTGTAACCATGTTTCTTTATGTGAGCGAGCTGGAGGCTGTGGTTTCACAGCCTGTTCTCTGTTGGGGTCTGCACCACTCAGCTTTGCCTCCCAATGTCCCTCCAGCCCTCTAAGAGTCACTTTGTCTTTCTAGGCTAGGCATAGCAGCATGGCACTAATTTGAGCAATGTTCTGCAAAAATGTATCGTAAAGATACTAAAAAAGTAATAATGAGCTCCTTCAGATATTCTCTCTTGGGCTATAGGTTTTATGATAGCATAAAACAAGGAGATAAGCCATCAGCTCTTGTCCCAGAAACCAAATTTAACAGAACTTGCTCAAGGAAAAGGCATTCATTGGTTGGCTACTTCAGTACAGACATCTTTAAAAATAAGCCTAGTTTTTAAAAATAAAAGTAGTATTGGTTATTATAGTATTTATATATTGCTAGATACATTCCTTATATTCAGATCTTAATGAGCTGTGTAAATAAAGTGAATAAACATGTAAATAAAGTGAATAAACATGAGCCATGTTTATGCTTTGAAATTCTGATGTACTTTCTGTAAATTAAGCAAACAATAAGAAGGGAGTGTGCAGCATTCTGAGGCTGCATGTCTGTTCAACTGCTTCTTTTTTGTAAAATAGCAAACACTGAAAGGCATTTTTTCTCTTATTCAGTATGTAGTAGCCACTGATTTTAGAAATGTAATCCATCATTTTCAACTGCTCTACTGACATGTATAAGTAGTGAGGGAAACAGATCCTTGGGAGTTAAAAATTGAGTCATACAAAATAGATTCGTGTTTAATCTCAAAGAAATGCCTTTCTTCCAAAGCAGAAGTTTCAGCCAAGGAAACTTCGATACAAGAAGTCTATTTAATTTTGTAATAATTGTTGATTTATGTAATATGATAAAGCTTAAAGCTGAACAATTACATTTGTCCTGGGAGAAATGTCAGCAAGGGCAGAAAGCAGGAGAGCCTGTGGGAAGCCACAGTGCAGCTTTTTCCTGGGACACCTGGCCTGGAGAATAATGTAGGAAAAAGATGGGCTACAGCTTGTGGTGCTCATGGGCTCTCTGCTGCTCCTCCCTGTGCAATCGCTCTGCCTGAAGGTTGTTTATGGCACTTCATGCCCCTTCACGTAGGAAAAAGTGCAGAAGCAGGAGAAAAATGGCAATATTTCTCTGTACTCATCAGCGTGCCCGTGAAGGATAGATTCTTCTGGGCTTGCTGTAGTTCTCCAGAAGACAGCTCCAGAAACTGTCAGCAACATGAACATCCAAACCTGCTTCCAATGCCTTGGGAAGGTATGGTGATGTGTGTTTAACTTTGCTGTCAGAGTAATCACCCCCTCGTTAGACTAAACTACATCCCAGAATGATCAGTAAAGAAGTTTGATCCTCTGCTAATGTTTTATATGCTGAATGAGGCATGCTGTCAAAAAGGGTTTCATGCCTCATCTACCACTAAGTGCACTTCCAAGGGCTTTTAAAGGATTGTCTTTCTCACTCATCCAACAGAATGACCCTGAGAATTGATTTCATTATCTAGGCAAGTTAGTACTGTGTCTTGCTCCGGATTAACCACAACTCTGGAAGTGCTAATGTGTTCTTAATTTGAAATAATATTTTCACCTCGTGGTTTCTGAAGCCAATCAAATGAAAAACAGGAAACTGGCAGAAATCATTAGTGGGAAATGTGGGAATTCCTTTGTGGATTAGCATTTTAGAACTGCATTGAGATGACTGTAAAGATATTCATTTGGATTCATGTAAGCATCCAGTCCTTATCAAGTGTAAGCCAGTATATTGCATAAAACAACCAAAGTCAGTGCACTGGGTTCTGAAAACTGTATTTTAAAGGATTTTATCAAAACAGAAGGAAAAAGGGACTACAAAAGTCCATACCATTCTATTTTTTTATTGACAGCATCTCTAAGAAATTTCTATTAAAATAATATTTAAACTTCTCTGTAGCTCTTCAACACATCATTTGATCTTTAGAAATTTAACATTTATATTGATCTTCCATTTAGTGAAGCTTGAGTACTGAGTTATTCTTCGCTCATTTGAATCACTGAATCTGAGCATTGTCTTTCTCTGGGAGTATTCAGTTCCATTCAAACCAAAGCTGAGTTATCTTCTTTCTTCTGGGTTTCTTTTGCCACATCACACTTGACATCAAAGTATCAAGGTAAGCAGACAGTGCTGTAATTCAGCACCATTGTCTGGAATGTCCTTATGTGTGTCACTGAACAGCTGGACATAGCAGCTTTCTTGAAATGGGATAGTGTTAAAATCTGGGATAACATCACTAATTAATTGCTTTACAGTCATAAATTATGGGGATTTTGAGAAGTTCTCACTGCAGTCCTGTATTGGATCCCCAAGCAAGTTTTGGGTGCTGAACAGGATCTGGTATGGTCATTTTTATAAAATATTGCCCAAGAGGTTTGAGGCCAACACAACCTGTTGGGATAAACTCTTTAGATCCAGGAAAAATTAGACTGAGATATGCTGTATATTAAGGTTAAACAAAACTAAATTGATAAAATGCCAAATTAGGAATTCTTTAACACAAAGAATTCCTAATTTAGAGTCTTACATGTCCTCGTGTCTATTTTCTTTCACTGTGACCATCACCCAAAGGAGCAGAAGGGAAGCTAACTGAAAATAAGCTCATGCCATTGGGAAAGCCCTGAACATTGCTGACCTAAGCCATGTTCCATGTTCAGAAACCTACACAGTTCAATTAAAAAGGGAGTTGATGGTTATTTTTTAACCACTAATAGCTCTGTTACTGCAACTGGAGGAGGAATAACCACAGTGAATATTAAGGGAACTTGTCCCGACCTTTCAGCACACTTTGTGCTTTCTGATTTTTGAAGTTAGACAGGTAAATGTGCCACAATTTCTTGCCATTATATTGCTAGGCTACAGAATTTCTTTTTAATTGAAAGCCTAGAGAACTTAAAATGAAAGAATCATCTTGATCATTATAGCAGAACTTTCCTACCTGTTTTATTTTTGCCATCAGCATGCCTGTGGAAAACCAGGTCTTTGGTCTTTCAAGTGCAAAGATAAATTTGTATTTCTGTTGCAGAGGGCCTTCTCTGGAAATCTGTCCTGTAGAGAATACTGACTGTAATGAAAGAAAGACCTTTGTGTCTTTATTGTCCGTATCTCGAGATGATAATCTTATGTCTAAGAAAGTACAAGTTAAAATATATTCATCATATGCCTCCAGCATGTATAAAAACTAGTAATTCAGAAGAGTTCTGCATCCTGAGCAAATCTGTGCTGAAATGGGATGAGACTGATTTTTGGCAAATATTTGAAGATGTCAAACAAAGATTCATTGGTTGGGATTTTGGTTAGTCCTTTATAAAATAAAATTTGATCATATACCAGAGAGTGAGGGAAATATTTAATTAAAAAGGTGCTTCAGGCTGAAGGGACAAGTATCATCCTTTGAACATTCTATAGATCATGTAGCCACTTGAGTCTGATGCTCAACAAAAATGAAAACTTTTTCTGTCTAGTGTGACTCTGTGTTCTTGCTACATATTACTGTTATGGCCCATTTTGGAAATTATTATTTTATTGTAACCTTATAAATTGACTTTTTGAATTCTGAACTATAAAGATTACTGATGACAGCCCTAGATCACTGGTGCTGGTCCTTTTCTAATCTGGGTGCAGTTTTAGCTGTTCTTTTACAGATTCCTAGTTTAAACCTTCACTGATCTTAAGGGAAGTCCCTTGATTCAAAGCTTTGTTTGGATGTCTAAAAAGGGCACCAAGACTCTTGCATTTACCTAATTAATTTCTTTGAAACACTGCACAGCACTTTGTCTGTAACCTCTCACTGTCAGTGCCTGCTAAACCTTTTTGAGTTTCATGGTAATTGCTTCTTGTTTTTTACAGCAATTAGTAAACTGACGCATCAGTGAGAGGAAGTGGGAGGCAAAGTCCCTGTTTTGTGACTCCAGCAAAGGGACAGCACTCTTAGTTCTTCACCTAATATGATATATCTTTAATAGCTCTAGTTAAATTATGATCAGGTTGAAAGAGGAGTTCAGCTCTTCAGTGTTACCAGGGTCCTCCCTGTGTGCTCCAGGCAGAGAAGTGCATTTCAATAATGTGTGAACAAAGCCCTGTCATGATGAAAAGGAAACACTGGCTTTTGTTTCAGAGAATTGGGGCCATGTAAAATATACACTATGATTAAATATGTAAATGTCTTTTCATTACTTGAATTTTCATAGTTGTCTCTCCTTACCATCAGCTTCTGTAAAGTTTTGTTATTCATATATTCATAGAAACCAGACTTTTACAATCTGAGTGTCATGCAAATGTTATCTCACATATGTTCAAAACAAGTATATGTTTTGAGAAGTATTATTCTATTTTTTATTTATTAAAATAAAAATATTAAAACAGATTATGACTTCCTGAAGTCATAGTCTGTGACAGATGATGGAACAGAACCAGACTTTCAGGAGTGTGATCACCTGCTGAATTTCCTGCTGAAATTCCTGCTCAGTCACTATGTTTAAGGAGGCTCAGATGTTGCTTATTTAGCAAATTATCTTTTCCACTTTATAATCAAATATAGGGTTCGGAAAAATCTCTCCTACAGTAAGTGATAAATGTCTCTAAAGTATAATCATGAAAAGCAGCAAAGCAACTTCTAAGTTTATTAGCTATGACAAAAGCTTTTCCAAATAGGAATGAAAGTTTCCCTTTCTTTGTGAAGAGGATAAAAATGGAAGGTAGGTCCCTGGTGTGACACATTTTGATAAAATACAGTTTCACATGTATAGATGATGGCACTTTTAAAAAGTTAATTTATATTATCTGATCTGGAATTGTTAAGAAATTATACAGGAGGGATATATCTGGTCCTGCTCATTGGGTGCAGTCATATGGAACTTTTTGGCATGTTTACTAAGCACATTTGGAGAGCCAGCCCACAGGGTCAGGGTAGGTTTTCCCACTGCTTGACTAGAAAAGTGCTATCAGAAAATTACTTTTGTGAGCTTACTAATATTGGCTTGTGATTCTGACTTTCATTTCATTTGATGTGAAACATGTAAATATCGGAGAAATACTAGAAAATAATAAAAGAAAGGAAAAGAAACACAGACAGAAAACCCCCCAAAACCCAGAGCAACTTGTATGGGTTTTACCTAATCAAGAGGAGGGGAGATATGAGGAGTTAAATACTCAAAGCAGGCTGCCCAGGTGGAAATGCTGCAGCTGTCGGGAATTTGAATGGACAAGGTCATGAGCAACCAGAGGAGCTTTGCACTTGGCTTTGCTTGGATTGCAGGGTTAGGCTGGATGTCTTCCAGAGGTGGTTTTCAACCACAAGGGTACTGAGACTCTATGAAAGCAAGCACTAATCCTGCTGAAAATTTCCCATGCAGTTTGATTTTGGAGTTCAGTAGTACCAATAAAGAGACTGCAGTCCCCCAAAGCTAATCGCAGTCACTCGGCAGCGTGCGGAGCTGTGGTGTGACAGGAGAAGCTGAGCACTCGCTGCCATGAGCTGTGTGAGCAATAAGTGCGTTAGAAAGCAGAGCATCGATGCTCTAAAGATTGGCCGCAATGAAGAGTCCATGCAATTATCCATTTGTGACCCACCTGAGCACTCTGCAAGAAGATCTACATTAAATACTCCTCATTAACTGCAATGCATATCACGATCCAATTCACATTTTCTTGGAGACTTAGCATTGCCAACAACAAGGCTTGTTTTGCAATTGAATTGCAGCAGCCATTCACTATAGGCAGAGGTTCATTAGTACTTTGCTAATTGGCATTAGTAAGTTTAAGGATCAAGGAAAGAGACTAGAAAGTAATGAATCTGAACTAGTTTCCTGACCTCGTTCCTGTTGCTAGATAACATTAAACTCTGAAAATACTGGCACCAAGCTGAATAGTGTATTACTACTAGCTGTTAATTGCCAGAGGAAAAATGAGAGAGGTAGTGAACTTTGTATGTCTTCACCCTCACCCTTAAAAAAAGTCAAATTCTCTTGCCGTGAAAGGAAATCTCATGAGTCTCTGCACTGCCATTAAGGAAAAGGAATTGATCAAAGGTTTTAAACCTTTCTTAGGGGTTTGTTGTACCATGGGCGGTCACAGCTAACACCTCTTCCTATCCAGTCTTGAAGGCTGTCTGTATTCATGAAGACATTTATTTTTCAAAGACAGCTGTCAAATATTTAAGCTAGTAATTTTTTCTTGTGATGCTTGTGTTTAAAAAATTTTGAATAGCTTAGCTGTCCTGGAAATTAGAAAGAAAACCAACACTGAAAATCTGTATGCTTTAACTAGGTTTTCTCTGGTGGTCCGTGAAAGCCTTTGGAGCTGGGCTGGCCAAGCTGTCAGACTGTGGAGGGCAGGCAATTCCTGCCAGCAGCACAGCACAGCCCTGTCTGTCTTCTTGTCAGGGATGGAAGTGCAATCTGCCGCCGCAGAGTGTGTGCTGCAGGCAGGCATTCCTCTCTCTGCCGCACACTGTTAGCTCTCATCTCATCTAAAGTGGATTCTTGGCCCCTCCTCTTCTATCTAAAGAGGACTTGTTTGTTATGTAGAATAATGTAGGCTTGAAAGAATCTCTGGAGGTCACCACGTCCAGCTCTGGCTTTAAGAAGAGCAGGGGTAGCTTTAAAATGAGATCTGGTTCTTCAGGGTCTTGCTTAGTGGAGACTGAAAGTCTCAAGAAGCTCTTCTGAGCCTGACATGGGAGGCACATGGGCAAGGACAATGTCCTACAGAGAGAGAGGGAGTTCCCATAAACTGCCTCTGCCACAAGTCTCATCCAGTTAAGCACTCCTGAAATACTTGGGAGAGAGAAGTGCTGGGGATGAGCTGTGGTGCACTCTAGTGGTTCCAAAGTGGGAGGAGGTGTGTGCAGTGCTGTGCAGCCGAGCTGCTGGGGCTGCCTCTGGGGCTGCCTCTCGGGCCCGTGAGGAATGAAGAGGAGCAAGAACTGAGTTGTATTCGAAGGCTGTGTGGCGTGACCACAAAGTTTAACAATCTAGTGCCCCAGTGAAAGGCAACTTGGAATTCAGTGGCAATGTATCCCTCAAGGAACGGGGCGCAGGTCATAGATGGCCACAGAAAACACTGAAAATAGAAACTGCAAAGGTCGGGAGCACTGGTGTGTAGCCGTGCTTCAGAGAGGGAAGTGCCGGTAGTTGTTCTGGGTGTGCCTGGATGGGGCACGGAGAGCTCAGGGAGCGAGTGACAGCCACGTGAGGTGGAGCTGATGCACCAGCACGGATTTTAAGAAAACTCTTTCTGGAAAGTTGTGTTGAAATACATAACATGAAGCTAATCAATAACATCTTCACCAATTACTTTAGGCTACTGGTACTGTGAATGTTGGACTGTGAGCTCCTGTCTCTGTTGCATTTCTTTCCACATCAGGCAGGTCAGATTCAAACAATTTCGATTTCTAAGAGCAGCTTACTTTGCATTTTTGCAGCCTCTTCTGGGTGCATACTGGCCATATTACCCAGCAAGTTATCTAGAAATAACAACACAAACTGAACTCTTCTGTTATAATGTAATTTGTAAAAAGTCCTCCTACTCCCATTAACACCTGGCAAGGTAGGATGGGCTGCCTTTGCTGGTGCTCTGACTCCCCATAGTTTACCCCCTGTGTTACTTTCCAGGGGGGTGGAATTTGGGAAGTGTCAGGAAAAAATGGCAATTTGGAATTAGCAAATTGAGCCTGTCCCTATGCTTGGAGCAAAAGTTTGTCTCACAACCTCAAAAGTTGCTTAGTTTAGTGAGCTCAGCAGGTTATGAGTATATAGAGTTATCAGTTAAAAGTTTATGTGTCTATCTGTCTTAAAGAACTCTGATCTGTGAGGTGCATGGGAATTCATTGGCATAGGGTACTGGCTTTAGAGAAAGTGTGGTTTTATTTCTTCTTTCTGCTCTTGCTTAAAGCTCTCGTGCTCCCTGAGAGCTGTGCACATTTCAGTGAGACATTAACCTTACACTATGCACTGTATTCCTCAACAACACACCAACAACCTCACCCTCACTCACAGCAGAGCTGCAGCCAACAGTTACCGAGCTAACACTCATTAGCAGGTTTAATAGTGCTCCTGACAGTGAATACTGGACCTGTAAAACCAGAAAACTTTCTCATTTGGCTCACGGCTCCCATTATTTTCCAGGTGTTTTTCTCCTCCCTGTCATGCCAGGGCACGTGCAAACCTCCTGAACTTTATTCTGGATCTGTGAGTTGAATGGAGCATAGCTGGTTCCTAGTCAGGGCTATGGGGAGAAAGTTTATGGAATAGCACTGAGCACCATCTGTGCTTGTATGTAGAACGGCATTAGGGTTTAAAATGTCAACAATAAATTAAGCCAGGTGCTCCAGCATCAAAGGTTTCTTGCTGTCCTCCTGTGAGAAATCTAATTAGGATGTTTTACTTGGTAAAACAGTAGATGCTCATGTACAGTCTGCTCTAAGCCTTCTTAGTGATGATTTCTTCCTTTTTCCAGTTTATCACGGAAAGCTAATTTTCATCTATTTGTCTTACAAGTATAACAGTTACCCTTCTTGATATTTGCACTGTCTTGTCCCTGTAGTATGAGATTTTCACGACTTTCCTGTCAGGTTTGCTGCAATCTCTTTTGAGATGCATAAATTGGTTTCACATGCGCTGTTCCCAAGCAACCCAGCTCCTGTGAGGCTGGGTTTCCCTGTATCCTCAGGGAATGGGTGTTCCCAGGCACACAGTTAGCACTCCATTTGCCTCAGTCTGTGCCGTGCTGGCGAGACAGAAGCTTGGCCATCGTGTGAAGATGATCTCTTCTGTAGTAATGCACGATGGTGCAGAAGATAACTGGACAGCTTAAGCCAAGTGGGACATTATAGATATTAATTTAAAAGGGATATTGGTGCATCTTTGGGTGAGCTGTTAGCATGTCTTGACAGCAGAAAGAAAAGCCACAGGAAGGAGCTAGATGAACAGGTAGAGCTGAAACTTGTAGTTGTGTTTTTGTATTCATAGTGATCTATGTAGATAAGTGCTTGACTAAATAACAAATGGGAAAAGATAGAATAAGGCCAGAAAAAAGCAGATAATTTTGAGTTAACATTGTTTGGCTTGGCATAATTTCAGTGGTATTATTGATCAAAATCAAGAAAATAAAGTTGAGAAGCTTAAAGGCATCGTTAAGTGGTCTTGGAGATTTCATAAAATGCCAAGTAATATTGGAAGAATGAGGCTGCAAGTTCGGTGTGTTCATTTTGAACTGTTTGGGTAAAGAGAACCTGAAGTGCTTGTGACTCAAGGGCATCAGGCAGGAGCAGTGTCCTTGCACCTGAAGGCAGCAACAGTCTCACAGTGTGGTTCCATGATGCACTGTTTGGAAGCTGTACCTTGCCAGATTGAGTTAAAAATGAGTTGTCTGCCTGAACACTAGACTGCCTAGTTGTCAACTTAGGCAAGCTGTGTATCTCATTCAATGTGATGAAGAGTTTTTGGAACAGAATCCTGTGGTAGAAAAGAAATTACGACGAGAGCTGTCAAGTCTTGCTGATTCAGTCTATGACAGGCAGTTTGCAAGTGGAAAGGGAGATGAGATATCCTTATAATTCTACTATGTTCTCCAGTTGAGCTGCGTGGCTGAATTCTGAGCTGCTCAAGTCACACGCTGTCCTTTAAAATAAAGCATGGAAGAAGGAGAGTGCTAGGGTGAAATAAAAGGCCATGGAAATTGTGTTGGGAAAAAATCAGAAAGTTTTCAGGCTTCAACAGAAAGTTTTTCTACAGAAAACAACAAAAACAAAAAGAGGCCTCCAGATGAATAGTTGACATTAAAATTCATTTTCTTGCTTTCTGAGTGCAATACAGAACCACTGAAGTGTTAAAGTCACTGCAAGTTTCTGAGTGTGAGGGGAGCCCTCTGCAGTGCTGTCACCTGTCACAGGCCACACAGAACAAAGGGCCACCTCTGACCAGCAGTAAGAAAGAGAGGAACCTCTGCAGGTGATAAGTAATGGATTTTCTTTGCAGAGATTTTGAAACACTACTGACTGAACCTCTGATCATCTCTAGCCGAGCATGGAATTGTGCAGCAAACCCCAAACCTATAATGAGTAAACTGTACATGAAAATCCCTAAGGCATTTAGCAGAAAGCCAGCTCATTTATTCATTGTGGCAGCTGTCACACCAACCTGTACTTGGTGTGAGTTGCTTGGTTGTTTTGAAATTGTTAATATTTTATATTTGAGAGGTTGTTTGACATTAGCATAACAGAAAGTAACTCACTTTAGTTTTTCAGAGGGATATAAATTATGTTGAGCTACAATGAACTTTTTGAGGAACCTTCTGACTAGATGTGAGTTTCTGAAATATGCTGCATGGCTGATGGAAAGCTGAGTATAAAAGTCACATAAAAGGTGTAAGAGTATTATGGTAAATTGTTTTCTGCATTTAAAAGAACCCAAACCTATGCAAAGGTGTTGCCTTTTCAAATAGAATATGTTTATATTCCTGCCCTGTTTTCCTGTTCATTTGTGAAACTCCCAGATGGAATAACAGTTGTACATAAGTTTATAAGCTGAAAGCTGCCTCTCCATCACTCCAAACCATTCTTAATGCTTAGCTCATCAGAAATGTAATTCATGCACCTACAAAAGAGGGCCCTGATGTAGCTCTGCTTGAAGTGTGTAGGCTGAAAGCAGTGACATGGTGAAGGGTGAGTCAAAGGGAACAGATCTTTTAGTGTATTTAACACTGCCACCCCCCTCCCATGGCACTCGTTTCTGTGCTGTGCTGGAGTACTGCAAGTCGAGGAAGGGAATTAATGATTTGCACTCAGAAGCTCCTTCATGCTCTGTGTATAAAGTGTAGGAGAGATAACATCCCAGCCTCCGTTGGGGTTAATTGTTAGGACTATCCCAGTTTGTATCGTAAGGTTAAATATCTGAACTAATTTCAAAAGTCTAATAGTTTTATTTAGAAACAAATAGTTGTGAATTAGGGCTAGAAAAATATCTTTGAAAAGGAGATGTCACATTTTATATGGGCAGGGTTGTTTCACGTTAGATATCTATATCCACCTACATTCTTCTCCAAATACATAACGATGAAAAAAGATTGATGAGATGTTTTTCTGAGGACAAGTCTAGCAGCACCCTTTCATGCTAACTCTAAGTGCTGCTCCAAGACATTCTCAGAAAACTGTGAAATCCTGGAATATATTACTAAATCACAGTGGTTATGTTTACAGTGTAAATTGCAGTTAACTTGACATTATGCCCTTCTAGACAGTTGGCTGACAATAAAACTTCCCTGCACTTCCTTCTGACAGTGGTGTTAGCTGACTGATACAATGACCTTTTGGAACACTTGATCAAAGAAGTCCCATCAAGATTATTAGAGACAACCTTTGCAATCCCAAACCCAACCCACCGAAATGTAAAATTCCTTCTTTAAATGCATGATCCTTGTCTCAGTTTGGTTTACAGCTTTTACCCTCTTGTGACATACAGAAACACTGTGCTCTGGTGACAGAATAGCTCCTTGCCAAAAACCTAATGAAGAAAGATGGGGTTTCAAAATTGCAAACTAAACATGAACAAATTATTAACTAACTGAAAGTAGTCAACTACCAATTTCTGCATTTAATTCACCAGTTTTAAAATTTCCTTAAACCTAATCAACCTTACCTGATTTCTTTTCCATACTTGCTCAGGATTATTAATATTAAATACACTCAGCATCAATGGGAATTTAGATATGGAACAGAAGCTATGTCCCACTGGACTCTGTATCCAAATTTTTAACCAGTGTCTAATAGATTTTATTTCTATTTATTTTTTATGAAACTTTTTATTATTAATAGTGTTCTCAAAATAAGCTAATGAACTGTAATAGATTTGCATAATTAGGAAGACTGATAATTTATTCATGGTCATGGCAGACAGAATGAAGGATTGGCATTAATTCTGCCAGAAGTTTGCTGAGAATACACACTGCTCTGCACTCTGTTTTGGGGCTTTCAGTGGAACAAAAATAGAGGAAAATTCCACTTAGCAGAAGTGTCCTATTTGAAATGTTTTATAAAATAGTTCTGAAATAATTCTGAAATTGAAACTGTATAAATTTGCTTGAAAAACTGTTGAAATCTAAGAAATAGTATATCCTGCCAGCAGTGGTGTTCTGGGTGCTGGTGACTAGGGCAGAAATAATTTTTTCACTACTGACATTAATCAAATACTTTTTCACCCCATCCAGAGCAAACCTGTGTGTCTGCAGCTCTACAGTGAGGACATGAAGGCAAATGAAGCATATGACATGAAGAAGGACATGAAGGACATGACATGAAGGACATGAAGACATGAAGCATACAGGGAGCAATATGTTACCTGAAACTGTGCTAACTTTTATGTTCTTGCATCAATTAATAAGTGGGACTGAATCTCAGAGAGTGTCAGAACACATGGGCATTTCAGGGGCCCTCAGGAAGGGCGTGGAGCTAGTGGGACTGAACTGAAAATAATCATTTTTTTGCTCTTTTTTCCACCTTCATTCTAAACCTTGGATAAACTTCAATCTCACATCCTCCCCATGTTATCAGAGGAAGGCCAACAGCTTATAGCAGTCAGTGCTCTCAGGCAGTGCAGCCCTCACTGCACAGATTGCTCTGTGCCCACTCCTCAGACAACTCAGCCAGGACTTTCAATTCAACACTGTTATTTTTTAAAGAAGAGATATAAAGCTACGGATTCTCAGAAACTGTGTGCTCTAAAAAATGCATGAAATATTCCCTGTCTGGGGGGTCAACACCTGAAATATGTCATCTGTGGTGAGAGATCATGTTTTGGGAGGACACATGTTCCCTGCCAGGTAATTTCACTTTGAGTTGTTGTTCAGTGAGACACGTTTAGTGGTTGGGATGAATCTAAGTTATGGCCTGAAATTTGCTGTGTGTGAACATTTATGTGTGACCTTTCTGCTCATACATCTTCTAGAGCAGCACTGAGAATAGGGGGAGGCTTGCTCTAAGACCTATTGTATTTCAGATTTACAGTGTGTGCAGTGCTGGGATTTGCTCAGCAATAAACAATTGGGCAAACTGAAACAGAGATGCTCAATGTGCTGAGAAAACATAATGATAAAAAGTGTAGTGTAGAGGGAACTTTCATCTTGATGATTGCTAGAAATGTGCAGGAGAAAGCAATTTTCATCCTTTGTTAGAGAAAATGAAGCTGCAAATTTAGGCTGTGAAACTGAACAGGATTGTTTCAGAGATGTTCAACTCGGGAATTATTTTATAGGTTGCACAAGAAAAAACAGTGGCAGTGACAACAGTAGTGGCTTTTTTGCTCTGATTTTTGGTTCCAGTAAGTCCTAAACTGTTACTGAAAGTTTTTTGGTTTGTGTTTTTTTTTTCTATAACAAAGTAAGTAGTGCCACATAGTAATTAATATTCTGTGGTCTTTGGGAAAAATCTGGATTTCATTTTCAATATGACAGGTTATAGACGATAACTGGAGACTGTTAATTGTCATTTTAATCTGTCTCTATATTTAGAGGCAAGAGTTACATTCCTTGCTAAATTGACATTTTGCAGGTACAAGTGGTATAAGCCACAACTACAGCTTTGCCTGCAAGTCAGATGAAATGGTCATTCTCCTTTTTTTTTTTTTTTAATTGCTTCAAGGTCTAGCTGAAAAGAAATCTTTCAGTTAGCAAAAAAAATAACATCCTGACCTATTTGTCCTCCCCCTTCAATTGTCAGGAATTGTGGATATCCAGGTAGGTGCTGCACAGGCTTTCAGAA
The DNA here is from genome assembly GCA_013400515.1 of Erpornis zantholeuca. NCBI lineage: Eukaryota > Metazoa > Chordata > Aves > Passeriformes > Timaliidae > Erpornis > Erpornis zantholeuca. The sequence continues at coordinate 160,914 of VZTN01032680.1, forward strand.
CTCCAGTAGCTCCAGAAGCAGAATAACCTGCAGAGACTAAAGTGCAGCTGGGAGTATTTGTGGGTTTTCTTCTCCACTTCACAGGAATCCCTCCTCTCAGTTATGCTGGTTAGAGCCTGAGGTTGTTCAAGGGCCTGGAACGTGTCAGGTTTAAATTGTTTTGTTTACTAACTTATGGCACAGATTCATTTTTCTTGCTACATAATAAAAAGATTAGGATGATCAGAGTAATATTAAATCAGAAGATCTTGTGAGCTGCTGGACCAAACTGGCTGCAGTCCTGCTGCTCCAATGCAGGATGTGTGTGTCTTTCTGAGTACTGAATTGGAGAGAGATGTGTCCTGGCTCTGACTGGAACAGAGTTAATTTTCTTCCTAGTAGCTGACAGAGTGCTGGGGGAGCACAGGAAGCTTCCTGAATTTAATTTTTTCCAGGAGGCACTGAGCCAAAGGGAAGTAGCTGGAAATGTTCAGTGTTGAAAGTGATAGCAAGGGTTTGTACAGGAGTGTTCATACACTGGAGACAGGAGCTCTACACCAAAATGAGAAGACAGTTTAAATTTCAAAAGGTTTGGATAATTCTTAAAAAAATTATGATAAAGAGTAATTAATTATCAATACTAATGGAGAGGGTTATCTTTAAGTTCATGTCACATGGTAAAAGTTTACTGGCTCCAAACATGTCAAGAACAGTTCATTCTTCACAGGGTAGAACAAGTCCAATATTCTTAAAAACGTGAGACAAGCTGGGCCAGAACTAAATTGTGAATATTTATCAGTCTAAACCCATAAGAGTAAATCACAGGATATTTACCTTTCTACCTTTTTAAAGAAATCTGCCTCTCCTTGGATTTTTTTTCACTTCTTTTCTTTGTGGTCAACAAGTAAATTTACTCATCCTTTCTATTCCAGTTACTTTTTTCTTCCTGAACTGTTCCTGAAAATAAATTGACAAAAGGAATCAAAACAAGTCTCCAAATTAGATTCTTCTACACTTGGAGGCAAGCAGCAACTGTGTAGTCCATCATGATAGTGATTTTTGTTTGTATGTTAACTCTCAACCCAAACATCTGCTTGGTTTAAGCTGTCTTCCTCTTCCATCCAGGGGGAAGTAATTTAGCAGCAGAAAAACTTGATATAAAGAAAATTAGAAAGGTTTTCAGAAGAGCTGAAGCTGCTGTGCTTTTGATTAAATTTCCTTTGTGTTCTCAGTTTTTGGAGAATTTGAGGTTTGATGCTTAGGAAAACAAGCTTTTGAAATAAACTCCAGAGTTAAAAACCCACCACAGATATGGTCAGATATTCTCAGGAATGTCTGATAAATGATAGATACTAATTACATTTTCTGTTACAAACTTGAGGATTAAAGAATCAACTCTCAGGTTTGGTTTGTGTGAGGTTGGTTGGCCCTGTCTGCCAAGCATGGCAATATGTACTGAGGTTGTCACTGCTCTGTGAACTGCTGAACTTGCTTAATGACACCAATTAATCCCATTAGTGCTTTAATGCCCTTGAATGACATCTTTCAGATGCGGAAACTTTGCGTTATGGATTTTGTTGAAGTAGGGAATATTTTTATGATATTTTCTCTTTACATACCCTTTTAACCTTCTCAAGCAATTTAGAGTACATATCTTGTGATAACTCAAATTTCCTGTCTTAATTGCACGTCGTTACTTCCCGAGATGGGGTAAGCATGCTGCAAATACCAATTTTCCACTTCAGTATCCTGTCTGGAGAGGCATGTGGCTTTGGGGGGTGGCCTTTGGAGGAGCTCAGGATGAACGAGGGAGCCACAGGAGAGCCACACTAAAATGTAGTCCTAGTTTTTCACCTTCCCTTTCCACAAAAAGTTGCTTAAGAATGTTTTGTGAAATATTTTTGAGTTCTAGAAAGGTGTTCTAGAGAAGTCCACAAATATGAGAGCCCTTTTGGGTGCACTGAGAGTGCTTGCTCTGTGCCTGCCCTCTGGCAGTCAATTTGAAGCTGCAAGGAAGTATCCAAGAGGTGATAATTTTGCTGACACACAGGTAAAGATGAATATTGGTGAACTCTCAAGTTCAAGTGAATTTTACAGAAGACCTCAAGGATCAGTAACACTCCTGTCATGGAGCCAGTCATGCTGAACAGAGGTTTTAGTGGTGAAATGGCTGAATACAATGGACTCAGTTGTTCTCTCTTCCCACTTACTGCTGATTTTGTCTTCTTGCTGAAAATGGTCATAATAGGTCAAATTCCCCCATTGAATTTGACGATTATTTGAAATATTTTATTCTCAATAAGGAAAGTTCCAAATTATTCACTAATCCCTCTTTTATTTCCTGCTTTTGCTTCCTCCCTAAATGAAGAGAGTATTCTCAGTCTTTGTGCAGTTTTTCAGTGCTGGGTTTTGTGTTGCCCATTCTGTTGTAGGCAGCTCTTGCCCTTAGTACCCTACAGGGCCCCATATCTGCAGTCTTTCACTATGGCAGAAATTTTTTGTTTGGTTTGGTTTCTGGGGTTTACCCCCCTCCCCTTCCTTTCTTTCAATATGACCTCAGTAGTCAAACTTTGGTTTGTTGTTGGCTTTTGAACACATTGCCTCAATAGAAAAATTACTGAAAGGCAGAAAATGGAGGTGATTCTTTGGGGGGAAAAAAATTGTAAGGATAGGAGTTAGGCTTCCTCGATTGTTTATACATCCTACACTAAACTGTGTGTTTTGTCCTGTATTTTATGCTGAATGAAGAGCCAATGTCTACTAAAAGGCCCTTGGAAATCCCATTGTAAAGAGAAAACGTGTATTCCCTGAGCAAATAGGAGTAATCATGTAATCCCTGAGCTTATGTTTCTTCTCATTTTTTGCTGTTCTAGAAGTATTCATGGAGGCTGAAGAGAGAAGGGGGTAAATAGGTAAATCTAAGTGGATCAAATCTAACTGTGATCAGGTGATTGCAGTGCTTGGATAATATCTTCTGCCAAAGGAAATTAATTTTTATTGATATTTACACATGATCTCAGCACAGAACCTTTTGCCATCACTTTTCCTGTACTGCTGTAAACTGATGGTACACTAAACCAAAAAATACTTAGAAACAAATGTATGTGACAAAATCCCAGAGTAAACATTTAGTAAAATGTAATGATTTGCTATTTGAGCTTGGAGTTTTAGCAGCTGAATGAGTGAGTTTGTCTGGAAGGGTTGCAGCAGCCACCAGGTGCTCAGCCAAAGAGTCTCAGAGTTTCAGGGTGGTGTAACAGTGAGTGAGTCCAGGCTCCAATGGCCTCAGAGGATGAGCCTTTGCTATGGACTTTGAGGAAAAGTGAGATTTTCGTGAGACTCTCATATCTTTAAGTGTAGGTATCTGCTATTAATCTAGGCATCTTCATTCCCTTCATAAATCATGGATAGGTCTCCTTTCAGCTCATCCAAAAGCTGACATCTAAAACATGAGTACTGAGATGAGTACCAGGCTCCTCTTCATGCACTTCAAAAGGAGTTGACATGGCCAGCTTGCTTGAAGGTAACCAAGTGTGTGGGAGAAGCCTGTGACAAGAGTCTAAAATAAAAAGGGGTTCAAGAAATTGAACCTAATTAACTTAAAGTTAGTGGCACAGTATCTGGGAATTCAGGTCGATTTCTAAGCAGATTTATTCATGGTGCTAATTGCCACTGTGCTGGAGAGATGAAGGGAAGGGTAGCCAAGGCTGTGCTAATAGAAGACAGGAGTGCCTTCAGTTCCCTTGGCTATATTTGTTTTTCTGTTCTGTGTTCACAAGGTAAAATTTTAAGTAAACTGGGTAGAAAGTGCTGGTTTCCATTGCCAAATCTTGTGGTTATCTCTAAGGAGATGGTCTGGAGCTTGAAATGTTTTGGAAGGGAGCAAAATGCATGGTACATCTGCCATTGGTTCATGTTCTAAAAGACCTTGCAAGTAAAGTTGTATTTCAGATGGTGAAGCTCTAGCTTAGAGCAATGTTTATTTTGAAATCATTTCTGCAATAACTTACCCCAGCAGTTATTGTAAAGAAGGAAGAAGTCCCTGTAAATGTGGCACAAGCCAACAGAATAGGATATTTTCATTAGAGATAGTTTGGGTTATTTATGTCCCCCCTGAATGAAACACACAGTGTTATTTAATAACTCTACATTAAGTCAATTGGTAAAATTCCCACTGAATCAAGGTTCACTGTGTTTAAATTATTCCAGACAAGCAGGGAGGACACACTGGCTGTGCAGTCTGATCTGGAATTGCTTCACCTTATGGCTTGGATAATGAGATATTGATTTTCACAGAGCAGGTCATGTTCGAGAAAAAATGAGAGACTCAGCTGCAATTATGAAAATAATTTACAATTGAAAAGTGGAGAAAGGTTTTCTTTCTGGATAGCAGATAATATATTTTAGCTAAGTCTTTCTCACAGTTGTCAGAATTCGATACAAAGAAAAATAAAGCTGAAAACAAAACCACACTATCAAAAATATACACTTCTATTTTCATAAGTGGCACTTAAAAGATGTCTTCTAACTATTTTGCAGGGAAGATAAACGGAGTCTGTTAAATACTTAATGTCTCACAGCTCCAGCCGTAAGTCACAGGGACTTTGCACAAAATCCTAGCAACGCTCTCTGGTTTCAGCAGCTCTGAGCAATCTTTTCAGCTGACCTACAACGGTGGGAACAGCAGAAAACATAACCTTCAAGATGCTCTTTTCTTATTACAAGCATAACATTATTCATCTCTAAACTCAGTTGTCTACTCTCACTAAAATCAAACTCTCTCTCCTTAGGCATGGAACTCTGACAGCCTTTCTCTGGATTTGATGGATGAGGGCAGAGAGCCTGCAGGAGAGCTGTGAGGCTTTGGGCTGAGGGAGTGTGGGATCCCAGTGTACTGGGGCTGCCAGGGATGGAATTATTTCTCTCCACATTAGCTGGTGTCAAGCCATTGCTTTGCATTTTTGATGCAAACAGTGTCAGCAGCACACCAAGGGTTTAGCATTGCTGAGCAGTGCTTCCACAGTGTGCATCTCTGTGTCTCCTTTCTGTCCTCCCAGAGAATTGTAGAATGGCCTGGCTTGGAACAGACCTTAAAAACCAGCCAGCTGCACCCCCTGCCTTGGCCAGGGACACCTTGCACTAGATCAGGTTGCTAAAAGTCCCATCCATCCTGGTCTTGAATATTTCCAGGGATGGAGCATCCCCAGCTTCTCTGAGCAACCTGTGCCAGGTCCTCTGCATCTTCACAGTCGAGAATTTCTTCCTAACATCCAATCTAACCCTGTCTTCTCTCCCTTTAAAGTCACTACCTTTGTTCTATCTCTGTAAGCTCTTGTCCAAAGTCCCTTTCCAGCCTTTCTTGGAGGCCCCCTTTGAAAGGTGGTGGCTTCTCCTTCTGTCCCATGGAAAACACAGCATTAGGAGACTCATCTCCTGTTTTTGTCTTCCTCCTTTTGCCTCTCCCTCTAATTTTTCCCTCCCAAGGAGCCCCTACTCCTTGCCAGAGTTGTGCTTTCCTGGCTTTTGGAGGGATCCTGGTGGGATCCTGGCAGAGGGCACCCAGAGGCTGCACCCAGACTGGCATTGCCACAAGTGGTTCTTTGACCATATGCTGCTCCTTGAGAACTTGCATCAATTTCTATCTGGGGTTTGAGGTTAACACCTTAAGACACTGAATTTGTAAAATTTAGTTTTTCTAGTAAGAGATTGATTAGCAGTCTAATCCGTAGGCTTCCTGTGGGATATTATCCTCTACAGACCTATTTAAAGTAATTTTATTATAAGATTTTTTAATACCTAGCAAAAGTACTTGGTAGGAAAAGTGCTTGTGTGAATAACAAAGGACGATGTCTTCAGTGCTTTCGGGGTGCTTTAGGACCTCTTTTAATTTTTTTCCTCCAAGGACATAGTCCTTCTTTTTCCTGTTCTCTTGTGATCACTTGTCAGAGGGCAAGAATGCTATTGAGGAATGCTCAAGTGTTCTTTGCAGCTGAGTGACTTCATAAAGTAGGGAAATATTAGAGAATATTTTGTTGGTTTACATATGGATTACTTTTTTCCTCTGGAGAGGAAAAAAGTAATGTCTCTGTATTAGTAAGAGCCCTGCTATGCCCTCTCCTCTGGTTTTATTCTCTGTTTACAACTTGTTCTTTTGTTTGAATGCTTCTAAGTTGCCCTAAAACTTATAGTACCTCCAGACCAATAAAAAGAATTAAAATGTGACTATGAAAGCATTGTATTGAAAGAAAGTAATGAAATTAAGATGGAAAATGCCATTATAAATAATGCATTTTAATAAATAACTGTACACCGTAGAATTTCAATTACAGAAAAACATACTTTACACAAGTAACTACTAAGAAATTGCTGTAGGAACACATCCATTCATTGAATTACAGGACATAAATTCTTTCTCTGATTGCATCTTCCGTTGTGAGGGGAGCAATCACAGCAAACACCAAGCTCTAATAACAGCCTCTCTTTAGGGATTAGAATTTACTGACAAATGGCAATGTGGAAAGGCTAATGAAAGGCTGGTGCTTCCTGTGCACAAAGGGAGTGAATGGAACAAGTCAGACACAAAGCAAGAGCTGTGATCACTGCTGGGTAACTCAGCAGCTCCTCTTGGCCGTGCCTTTCAGCAGGTGCTGGGGTTCAGGGGGTCTGTAGGACATCTCAGGGTGTTATGGGTGCATCCATGCAGGGTCCTGGGGTGCATTTCATGTGCACAGTGCACTGATACCCTGTGGGAGGAGAGCAGAACACCCATGGGGTGTGACAGGAAATGCTCTTTGTTGTGGTGTCTTTTATGTGAGTTGGGCTGAGAATTTGCTGGCTTTAGAGTCCATTTTGGAGGAGGGGGAATGTTGGAGGTGCTTGTCATGGTTCAAACAGGCAATGGGTGCTTCAGGACCTTGAGGATCTGTGGCATCACCTCTCCATCTCCTGTCCATCCCTGGAGCTGTCTTTGGGGTTGGGATAACCCAGCTGGGCATTCCTCACCTATGGTGGGGATTTTGAAGCAGACACTGGTGCCACTGGGATGGGAAATATGCACTGCACCATTCACAGAGGTGGCTGTAACACAACCCCCAAGGCATCTTCATGTTTCCAGGTTCAGTTTCCAGCTGGTCTGAGGGGAAAAGGTCTCTGGCAGTGGTTTTCAAAAGGGGAAAGAAAATGGGAAATGTCTGGAACAGAGCTGTGACAGAAGAAGTTTCCAGCAGAGATCTGCTTTTCTGATTGCTGTATGGTGGAAATAAGAAAAGCTGGGGGGGAAAAAGTAATTAAGAAATTTAATGTAATCACTGGAAGTTAACAGATTAAATGGGAAAAACATGCAGTTCATCCAATGTGATGTTCTGTGTGCAAAGTTAGCAAAAAGAAAACTAGAAGTATAGCCTCATCCTTTTAGTGTTTCCTTAGGTGACACAAGGACCCAATCCTGTTTCAGTTTGTTCATACTTAAGAACAGTCTATTGATTGTGAAGTGTTTGTTTACATCTTAGGTGACAAAGAAGCAACAATGATTCTGTCTTCTCAAATCAGTGTTCTGCAGGGTATTTTCTTTTCACCTGTTGTTGTGCAACTTTGTGTCCCCTGATGTTTGTATGGATCCAGTTTAGAAGTATTGATGTGTTTTTAAACTTCTGTCAAAGGAAGGTAACTTGTTCATTTTTTTCTCCCTAGATTTTCTATTAAAACCATCTTTTTTTTTTTTTTCTCCTCTACTGTTAATGTTGTTTTTTTAATGCTTCCTTAGTCCGTTCAAGAATGTTCTTGTAGAAACTGGTTATTTTTTCATCCTAATGTCACCAGTGAGTCAGTCCAGCACACGTTCTTATTACAGGATTACTCGAGATTTCTGTTTTATTTAGTAAGAAACATCTGAGGTCTCTTTGAATTTTGTGTGCAAAGACAATCTATAAAGGTCTTCAGCAGACACTGTACAAAGAAAAATGTGTCTGTGGGGATAAAGATTCTTCCTGTTGCTTGGTATTGCTGTAGGGTTTTGATCAACTGTTTATAGAGGAAATGAGAAGTTCTTTTGCCTTCCTTTGGAAAATGACTTACACATTTATCAACTTCTCTTCCTGAAATAATATGTATGGTAGAAGTACAAATATTTTCAACATGATATTCAGTCTACTACTATAGAAAAACAGATAGAGGAGTAAAACTTGTTCTATTATAGTCTGACTCTTTCTGAAGCAATTTCAGACCTCACAAAAAAATTGAACTTGGGAATTGCACAAATATTTGTGCTTTCTAAATCGCATTTACACAGGTATTTGCTTGATACTATTATTGTCCATAAAAATGCAATGAGATACTAATGTAGAAATCCATTCACAGCAGGAAACACAAGATGTTTAAACATCTTAAACAGCAAAAAAAGCTGTATTGGGACTAGTCTGTACAGCTTGCTTAAAGTTCTGGGTTAGATCACAACTTCAAAGAAGGGCACTGCTCTGTTATTACAACCTCTGTGTTTTATGCTGTGCACAAATTGTCTCTGAGACCCACTTAGCTATGGAACACAGAGCACAAAGTTGGCAAACACTTCAGTGGCTTGGCATTGCTTCCATAGGTGAGCAGAGCAGTTGTTAATTCTGGGAGCACTGACACTGAGGAGGTAATGCCCTGTAGGTCATGCTATAAATTTCCATCACTGTGGCTGTTTGGCACTGAGGGTCTGCATGGACACACGGATTTGCATGGAGAACTGATGGGAACTGCATGGCTATGGATTCACAACAGAGCATTTTAAAGCAACTCACGTAGCAATAAAGCAAGGTTGTTGTCAGGTTGCCTTTCCTGTTTTCAGCTGCTCCAGAGGGGCTACCAGATCCTGCTGCAAACTGCTCTGTGTTAGGGGGTTTAAACTGCAGTGCAGCTCCATTTGGGTGTAGCTCCATCCATCCAGCTGCAGGGATGGCAGTGCTTGTGGCCAGGGACTGTTTCTATCAGCACAGCCACACCTGACCTTTCAAGGTCTTGAGCACTTAAGAGAGTGAGCTCTATTTGTAGAACAATAAATTCAAACCCTAAAATTCCACATGAAGCTGAGTCCTCAATCTGTTAGAGTAAGCAGATCATGATTTTTAAAGTAAAATAGTTTTCCTTACAGACGTAATTTTTATCAAATTCTATATGTACTTTAAAATTGTCAACAATTGGTTTAGAAAATATTGAGAAATCATTCAGAATACATGACTGCTGCACTTCCATAATAAAATGTTCTGATTTTTGTATTGAAGTGGATTTTATACCAAGCAAACCCAAACCTCCACGCTTTATATGAAAAGATTTCAAATGTCATGACCAGTATAGCATATTTCTAGGGCACATAGAAGAAACTCCCCCATGCCTGTTTAATCAGAAACTTGGTTTTCCAGTATCACTCTACCCTTGTCTGTCAAACTCATCATTTACATTGTGTGCACAAAGACTTGTAAGTGCTGCTGATTTTGAACAATTGGGAATTATTTGTAACTCCAGACCTGAGAAGTCTTTAGAAGTGCTCTTCAGTCATTATGCTCATTAAAGTTGATATTAATGGGATAGAACGGATATTAATTGGATAGAGCAAAGTCAAACTTAGCATAAAATGTGAGTGTTTGGCAGTCCAGTGCAATCATTGAGTTGGGGGAGTCCCCAGGCATTCTCCAGCAATGGCACTTGGGTCTGGTCAGCTCCTTGGGCTCTTGAGAAGTTCAAGACTCCTCTCTTGCACTTCCTGATCTCTTAAGATGCAAAAGAGAAAGCTTCCTCCTTGCCAGCTGGGAGGTGCCATTGGTTCTTTTTTATTTATTCCTGAAAGTATGAAGAGAGATGAGTGATTTAAAAACAGACTGGTACAGAATAGATAATGTAAAGGGGAAATGGTTTCTCAGTTTCTTTTTTCTTGTCTAATCCCTGCCAGCATCCTCTGGAATATGGAAGGAATCTCCATGAAATCAATTATATCAGTGATAGTGTTATGTAGATGGAGCCTTAAGAATGCTGTTTTATAATCATAGATGGAAATGGGCAATTTCAAGGCAATTTTTCTTTGCTTTGAATGGCTTAAACTCAGGGGTAAATCTTGACTGAGTTTCCAGATGTGTGTGGTCAGTAGAAATCTGAAGGTCCTTCTTGCCCTGCCTGCTGCTGCTCTGCCTGGTTCAGTTCCCACTGAGCTGTCCTGGCACATTGGTTCTAGCAGGCACATTAAAGCCTGTGTTACTAGAACCAGCCAGGTTTCATGCTGTTGGTGATTCCTTTCAGTTCTAAGAACAAATCTAAAGATAAAAACAGAATATATAAAAAAAATTATCTTTGTAAACGACACTTCTCTAATAGCAGAAAAACAAAATGAAAAAACAGTAATGACAAAGCTCATGTTTGCTCACAGACCTCTTTACTCTTCCCTGTTAAAGCTTTGCCTTTGGGGAGTAGGATTTCCTTGTCTTGTTTTGAACCTTCCATGTATGATTATTTCAAATTGGCATTCACTACTACACTGACCTGAGCAATTTGTGGAGCAAAACAAATTCTAAATCTCTATAGCAAAGGTTGAGCTGGTTTGAAATCAAAGGTGGTACAAATTGCTCCATTTAAGTGCAGCACAGGCATTAACAGTGTTTGGCTCACTCCACAGGGTGGGTTCAAAAGCTCTACCACAAATTGAACACCTTGCCAGGATTTCTGCTTGGAGGTGGCACCTGACCCCAGGGTGGTTGGGCTCTCCCCACAGCACATGCCTGGGAGCTGCTGCAATGATGGAGTGGGAGGAGGAGAGCTGAAACACTTGGAGCATATAAAATTCTTATTGAAAATTCAGTCGTTTGATCATCCAGTTCAGTTGATCTCCTGTCAGGCATCTTCTTGACTTCTATTTTCTTTTAATGAGAAGGCATGTAATAATTTCTGATTTTTTCCCTCTGTGAGTGAAATTTTAGTGTCAAAATGCCAAAGGTTACAGATCACTCGAGGGCCCGGGAGGCAAACAGACATTTAAGTAGCAGTGGGATGGAGCAGGCAGCAGAGCTCTGTCCCTCAGTGCCTGTCCCAGTGCCCCTGGCTCTTCATTCCAGCAGGACCTGTGAGTTTGCAGAGCTGCAGGTGTGCCAGGATGCCCATTAGTCCCAAGGCTGGTGAAGATAGCTCTCCCTAGGGTGCTTCCATGGAGCTGTCAGAGGTGTCCTGGATGTGCCACTGACTCCACTCTAGCAGTGATACAGTAAAAATCCCAAAGTCACTTAAGTCGGTAGGAATACACACAGAAATATATCTGTGAGCCTGTGCTGAACAGGGAAGTGTCAAGTAATTCAGTTCATCTTCTGGAAACAGAGTGACTGGGAAAAAGCAGAGGGAATCGGGAGAAAACAGTGCATCCTTGGAGAGCTTTTTGTGAGAAGGCAGAATGCAGGAAAATGAGCTGGAAGAGGGAGAGGCTGTGTTTTTATAGGCCTGTAAATGCTGAATGACACCCCTGGTTTAATCTTAAATAAGCTCTTGCTTTCCATTTGGTCTGTGCACTCCAAAAGTCAGTTGTGTTTGGTTGTTCTGCAGGTTAGGTACCTTTTCCTGACTGTTTCATGTCTCTGCTGCTGCCCCACAAGATACTGAACATCTGTAGGATCCTGATGATATTACATTTTTACTGATTTGAAAATGAATTGAGAACTAAAGATCTCATTCCTCCATATTTTACCAAGTGCTGCTTCAGATGCCAGTGTGGTTTTTTTGCCACCCAAGTGATCATTAAACAGCGAATTTCTCTCATTTTGAAACCCAGATGATTGTGTATGATTTACTCATTTATGTTTTTAAAAAGTGCTTCAGTCTTTTTGTTTACAGGCCTTTGAAAAAGTAGTGAAACACACTGTGATGTCTTTATCAGATTCTTTTCTAATTAATCAAGGGTTGCAGAAGAAATAAACAAATGAAAAAAGAAAATTATCTAAGTGAAAGTCTGCAAATAAAGAACTTGAAGAGTGACATGAGAACAAAGGCAGGCGTAATATTAATGGATACATTTTAAAAGTTATTTTTTAAGTACATCTTTTCTGTTAATTCTTAAGGGAAAAAATTTCTTTTGACTATAGCTGGGTTTTTTCCACCAGAATGTTAACACTTGCATCCTGGAATAGGAATACAGAATCATATAGATTTATGTTTGAGTTTTAAACTCAAATAGAGCAGAACAAAGCTAGATATCCTTTCTTAGCTTTCCTTATTCGGTTATAGATTTTTTTTTTCCTTTTTAGAAAATCAATTCTGTAACCATTTGCTTGATACTTCCCTTAGCAGGTGTGAGTGGCACAGAGAAATAAGGGTTAAACCAACCCCAGAGCTCATGGATGAGCCCAAGTGGGCTCTAACTAAGGCCATGATTTGACAATTCAAAAAGAATCTCATTGGTGCCTTTTTCTTTTTCTCTAAAATGGAAGTGAGATGATAATGATGGCTGATTTCTAGTCTCCTGATGCTGATGGAGGATATGAATTAAATTAGGTCTAGTAATAAAATGAACCCCTAGAAGAGAATTATAATCAGACTCCTAAGTGGTTATAATTGCTGAGGACTGGAGTACAAGCTATTCAAATAACATCCAGCTGTAGGCACTGTGAACTCTTTAACCAAATCCAACATGGGTTATTCCTGCTTTTTTTATTCTCCTTCTGCCTAGTTCTGTAGTTTTCTTTCAGAATGATTGTGCCCTAGCTATCTCGTTATGTTTATTTAATTAAGACAATTGTGAATTAAAACTTCTCAATTTTTAAATACATCTACATGTAGAATGAAAGCTGTCAGTGATAGAAAATTGACTGGTGGAAGTAGAAAGGAGAATATGCATTATCAAAGGTGACAGAGCCTGGCAAAACCTTATCCAGCTGCTTGGCCTTGGGGCCATTGCAGAGCCCTGTGTTGCTGTGAGGGAGCAGTGGCAGCAAGGCTTGGGATGTTCTGATGTGCTTCAAGGTGGGATGGGACCAGTGGGGGAGTCCAGGGCTGCAGGACCATGCCAGAAACATCCATCAAATGTAGATGTTTTCTATTTGCTGCTTCAGTTAAGCACTCAAGGAGGGAGAAAGCTGTTGAGATCAGACGACGAAAGCATTGCTGATACATCAAATGAGTGAAAACCTAAAGCTGTTGTAGAAATCAGGAGGATTAAACACATTGTTTGCTATTGTACAGGGCAGTTTGCTGTGGAACAGCAAGGGAAGGAGCAATGGAATTCTTTGCTGACCCACAAGGAAGTTCTCTGTGCTAAAAGCCAACCTGCCCTGTGGAGAGCAGGAAGGGCTGTGAGGGAGGAAAGTGCCCAATGGTCCCAGGGTACAATGGATTGCCATGGCCATGGTGTGGAGTATCAGGAGCTCCAGCAGTGACTAGAGATGCTGAGTGGAATTGTTGCTGTTTCATTTGGGTAATTCAGTACTGGAGGTGATATTTGTTGATCAAAGTGAACAATCTAGTTGAAATTAAACCCACGAACATTTGGAAATAAATACAATTAGGTGTGTTCTGAAGCATCAGTTTGCAAGGTTTTCCTCCTCCAGGAAGATGACTCTTTCTAGTAGGGAATGCCTACTTCTCCCAAACTTAAAATTTCAGTTCCAGTGCATAAAAGATTTATTGAATGAGATTATGATCAGAAGAGATAAAGTAGAGCTCAAGGAGGAGAGGTGAATAGGACAGAGGATACTATTTTCCAGAAAAGTGAATGGTCTTAAGAGGAATATGCAGTATAAAGGGAAGTCAAAATTAACAAGCTTAGCACAGGGATGGAAAAAATAGTCTGTATTTATTCTGAGAATTAAATTTATTCTCTTTTACATTGTATTGGATGGTTTGACAAGTAAATTATTTAGTAACAACATCTCTTATGAAAGAACCATAACTTGTTTCAGAAGTAATAGGTTTTATTATTATCATTGATTAATGAAATTAGAATAAATATTTTTCCTTATTAGAATATTATGTAGATAACTTTGAAAAATGCTGAAAGCTGCTTACAATTTATGCCCAAAATGAAGTAGTTCTGTCTCCTCCTTTTAAAAAAAATTAACTTGTGAGGCCTGACAAACAGGCAGTAACTGGTGTGTTATTTTCAGAGCAAGGGACCTAAGGAGCTGGATAGATCTGTTTGAAATGTAAGCAAACGAGTTACTTGCTACAATTTGAATTAGTTTACTTAAAGCACAAGAACTAAAGATAAATTTTATCTTCTGTCTCTTCTTTATGGTTTTCAGAAGAATCCCATGCAGGATAGAAGGTTGCCTACTGTGACTTCCAACTGGGAGTTTACATTATTCTTCAAATACATATTTATAATTTTTTCTAAGAGCCTACCTAAAATTTTTTTGGCATGGGTACTTTCTTTGTGGCTTAGTACAATTTTTTGACCATTAGGGATAATTGCTTATGACACCACATCAGTCAGGAAACATACAGGGAGATTTGCCTGAACAAAGAACTCAGAACTGCATACAGTTCATCCTTTTTTTGAGCAATATAATACAGCAGTGCTCAGACAAGGTGATAGAAGAACTAATTTGACAAAACTGTAAGAAGTATACCCAGCCTTGACTCAGCTCTGTAGAAATGGGGCTTTTTTGAGATTTCATGAGATAATAGCATCATTTCTATTGATAAATTTTGCTCTTTCTATAAGTTTTTGTTGTGTTTCTCTGTTCCTAAGGCCATGTCTTTGCCAATAGATTTTCCTGGCAGTAGGGCTCTCTGAGTCTTCCTGCTGTCCATGTAATGTACAATTTTCTGTTTGGAAGTTCAGGGTGTACATAAATTTCTGTCTAAATGATTATCTATTGGACTGAGCTTAAGTCCAGCCTTCCTTTTTGTGATGGAAAAATTTCAAGAATTAATGAGTCCCTCCATTTTGTACTTCCTGTCTCTTTTTCTGTTGTGCTGGTAGATAAACCTTATTTTTATGGCAAACTATTACAGCCATGTGGAGGTAAAATATGCAATTAATGAGACTGTACAATATATATATGTCTGGCAGAGTAATCAGAGGCTCCCTGATGCCTACTCTGTGCTGGAAGTGTGACACTTTCCTTTAGTGCCAGATGGCAGGTCAGTTGTAATCCGTACTTCCCAAACGTTCTCTGGGCAGTAATTTCCTTGGGCTGAATAGCTCGCTCTGCAGAGCCTCCTCCTCTGCACATCACTGGTGTTTTGTTAGAAATTTCATTAAAGTAACACTCTGCTCGTCACTTCTGCATTCTCATATTGTTAGTAAAAGACAAGCGATTCTAAGGGCAGAAATTTGAAGCAGAACCTTGTTCCCCCCTTTATCTACACCTGCCAATAGCATTTCATTACAGCACGGTGAGAACTGGTCTGCAAGCAGACTCTGAATTTATCAGCTGCTGCAGGCACTCTGCTACAGGAGCTGCATGTCATTATTAGGGCAGTTATGTAGCTATGAGAACATTTCAGGATGTCTTGTCTTACTGATCTGCCCATGGCATGAGTGACAGTGATCTGAATGAGGCTGATGAGCCATTTGGATGGGGACATTCTGACATTGCCTCCAGCAAATGGAACGGGAACTATTGTTTTCTAGTTGGAAATAAAATTTGCAAAACCAGAGAGTGAAAAAGAGAAGCTCAAAGGCAACATTGTGAATTCCTTGTAATCAAAGCCTGCAGTGCTTAGACCAAAGGGGTTGAAGCTCCAGCCACTGGTTAGCTAAGCTGCCTCTCTCTTCTTGCTGCTCCCATAAAGCAGAGAACAGATCCATCGTGTAGGGAAGATAATAACCATGCTATCTCAGGAAAGATTCTACTTTCCTTGTCAGGGTAAATTTATTAAGCATCAGAAAGTGTAACAGGCACAAAACCATAGCAAATGCTAAGGAACAGGCACCCTTCCAACTCTCTGCAGCTAAGCAGAGGGAGGATGTTACTACTCTGCACCTTCTTCCCTTCTTTTCACCCTTTTTGTGTTTCTGGTAGCAGAGGTTTTCTGCACTGTGAGTAGATACCATTTACAGTCTACACCTCAATCACAGCAACCAAATGTTATGTGTCCCCCCCTTTTGGTTCTTCTTAGCATTTTTTAGAGTAATGTTTTGGAACAAAGTAGTGGTGAATTAAATCCCCATTTTTGTGCAGAAATGAGGTGTTCAAGTATCCTGAGGTCAATGAGAACATTCCTCTTCTTCCCTTTTGAACTTGGCTTTGACTGCACATAATATTTTTACTTACATTTAAAATTATGAAGAAGCATCATAGACTAGATAGGCAAAGTGACAAAAACATTGATACCACTTGCTGATAGTTGGAGATAGTTAACTTATTTACGTTTATTATTTAATACTTTAGGCTAGAGCATGACTTAAATTACACATTTTCCTCTCACTGCAGCAGCCTGAAGTAAAGAGAGCTCAGCCCTTATATATTTTGACCCTCCTATGAATCACCCAGCGTGGTTCTGCAGGGTGGCTCCATAGAGTTATGCAGCAGCTTCATGCAAAAGGACAGATGGGAGAAGGTCTCTGACAGAAGCAGTTGCACAGGGACATTCTCCACACAGATGCTTTCACCTATAAATGCAGGGCCCCAGCAGAATAAATGTGAAGGATATCAGCCTAGTGGAACCAAAAGGTAATGAGTGTTTGCAATTCATCCTATTTCAGGGCATGTCCCTGCCAAACATGCAGTAGTTCAGTTTGGAAAAAGATTGAATCTCTGTGAGTGCTTCATAAGCATTGTTTTCTGCTTTTATTTGAAAAAGCATCTTTATTTTTCTGCTTGAGTTATCTATGGAAAATATGCCAGTGGCTTAATCAGTGAAGTGAGAAAAGAAAGAAACCTGTGCAATGGAGATGAAATAGTTTTTGGTCAGGTGGTGGTACCATCCCACCACTCAGGCATATGGTACCTGTACCCAATATTAGGTTACAAGGGAAAGACTAGGGTGCTTTGCTAGTAGAAAAATCATGGAAAACCCAATAATTCTCCTTTTCTCCCTTATCACTCAAAAGTTTGCATCACATGGAATGAGGACATTAACTTATGTTTGTTGCCTCAAGATTATTATCTCCCAAACTCCATTGCTCATCTGACTTTTAAGCACAAAACCTGGTCTTGGTTTCCAGTCATTAACTGATTTTCACTCAGTTATGTCCTAAGCTTCAGCTAAATGTAATTCCAGGTAAACAGCTGGAACCACAAACAAAACATTATCCCTTCAACATCTAAGTGAATTATGCTACTATTTAATCACCTAATTTAAAATTAAGTTTATGATTCATAGAAGTAATAATGCACAACAGATGGATTGTTAGTGCTGCTAAATGGCCAGATTTGTGCCATTCCTTCAGGTTAAGGTTAGTCAGGAGGTGTTTGGTGAAGAATTGGCAACAGATGGATTGTGGTTCCACTAATAATGACACAGTGCAGTTGATCTATGTTACAAGAGGAGTTTTAATACCTTGTGAGAAGGCAAAAATGTAAACTCAGAAGTTAGATCTGCAGATTTCATTAGATTTTGTATGTAATTCCACCCTCCAAATTGACATAAATTTTAGGGAAAATGCCATTGCTGATGTATTGGAAAGATTATAGGAGAGAGATCCTGTTTGCTGGGGGTTTCTTTTGTGTGTGTTTGTTTTTTGTTTGTTGTTTTGGTTTAGGGGTTTTTGTGTGGTTTTGGTTGGTTTTTTTTTTTAAAGACAGAAAAAGGAGAGGGGAAAAGGATCAAAGATCAAGGAAGGAAAAAAACCCTACAGTTTTTCAAATGGGCTTGATTCAAGAGAGTCTTCAGATAAAGGGTTCAAGAGAATGTACAAATTACTACATATTTCCTCAGCCAGAGAACTCCAGGTTCTCCAGGTTCTGTTGCATCTCTGAAGCCAATATAAAAGCTGTCACTCACTCAGTATTCTACAGATCCATTGGGGTCCAGGTATCATTTGAGAAGCTTTCATTAAAAAAGCAGACTGTAGATTTAGAACCAGAAATGTCTGCAACATTTCTATCGATCAGTTTAGAAACGACTGAGGAGCCTTGAACCGAATCTGGTGGTTCTAAAGCTTCTCCCTGTATCATGGAGCAGAAGGTGATTTTAATATCAGCAGCTCAGAGTGGTGCACACCTTGAAGGTGATCTGCTGCAGTGTATGGATAGGCTCCTGGTGCTCAATGCAGAAGGATGTGTAAGAAGTCCTCTGATGCCAAAGTTAAACTTTTGAAAGCTTTGTGGTATATTTTGGCAATGTTATTGGAGCAGACTTGTTTTAAACCCAATACTTTTAAGGGTATCTGAAGCTACAAATGCCTTTTTTTTATTACACTTCAGGAGGCAGAGTATATATTCCATGGTGTTACTATAAAAAGAACACATACCTTCCCTACAGCAGACAAACATTGCAATCCTGTCAATGCATTTTTCTGTTGCTTTTATTTTTGTGCTTTTGCAGTATAGCAACTGAACAGTGCCTGTTGGATTGTATTGCTGAAAGCAGGGTAATTATACAGCCTGGGAACGATGCTAAATTAGTTTACATGCTGGAGGCTGACAGAAGCTGTTTTCCTACTTTTTTGCAGGATTCGATTTTATTCTAAAGATTAGGTCCAATTCCTGGTACTAGCTAGTGGGAATACCAGAGAATGAGCCTTAAAAGTAAAAGTTGCTGCCCTATTTCTTTTTTTTTTTGTTATCTATTTTCTAGTTTCTTAATTGCTACTTGATAGCAGGTCAGCAATATGCAGGAAAAAATTCTATTTTATTCATGTCTCTTAAATCTTCATTAGTGCAGTATCTTAGGATCTTCTGGTAGCACATTGAACCAAATGATTCTCATTTGTCATATATGCTTACATCTCTTAATCTCTCCAGAGGCAGAGCTGTGTGCAGAGCTGTGTTTGGGATTTAGAGATAGAGGCAGTTGCCATCATTCCCCTGAGACAAGACAAATTTGCTTTCTCATCTAAAGTTACAGGCCAGGTACTTTGTACTTTGATCAAAACTAAGTTTTGAAAGGGCAGAGGAAGAGATTTATTGTGCTTTAGAAAGAATGACTTTTGTGAATGCTTTCCAGTATTGGAATCCACGGCTCAGAACCAGAAGCCTTTGTGCCCATGCTCTGATGTCAGATTCTTTTGATGGCTCTGACTCCTTGTCTGGCTGCTGGAACTCCTTGCCCTATTCCAGCCTCATTTTCCCTCTGCCCATTGCAGCACAGAGCAGTGAAAGGACAGAAGACTGTAAGTCCTTCTGCTGAGCTTTTAGAGTTACAGCTCTATAATTGCTCATCATCTCCTCACTAGAAAAACCCACGACAGTTTCTTGTGTGAGTGGCCAGAATTTCTCTGTGTCTTGGGATTAACTAAGAGGAAGAAAAAAGCCCCACAAAAATCCAGACAGTTCTGAAGTGTGTCACTCTGTTCATTTAAAACCAATGTACAGTGAATTATTAAACCTTAACTTCAGTCATCATTCTCTGTCCTCAAATCTTAAAGAGGACTTTAGGACTCTTTGGGACTTGTCTTTTCAAAAGATTAGTGTTTAGTGCTTTTGGAAACAACAGCAATCATGGATGTGTTCCCAGGCTTCCTTCAGCCAGCAGCTGTGCACATCCAGCAAAGCTTAGGCATGTCTGATCCTGCTCCAAAGGCCACTGCTGACATCCAGGGTGAGCATATTCTAAAATAGTGCCCTTATTCTTGTCCAGTCTTTTCTCCATAAATCTTCCTTGTCCAATCTTATCCCCATAATTTTTTCTGTAGTTATTTTTTTGCAAAACTAGAAAGAAAGAATCTGGTCAGCTCCACTAAAGCCTTTCAGAAATTTGAATTTATTTAGCAAAATGTGTACCAATAAGCATAGAGAAGGGTGGGTTTTCAGGACTTATAATACATTTTTAACACATCACACAAATGGTCTCTAGAACTTTTTGCAAATCATGACATCTGTCTTGGGACATCAATACTTACATTTGAAATTGGAAGCTTTTATATCAGTATTGCCATAGGGCAGTGAGCCACAACTGGGGAAGTTCAGTTCATTACTGAATTGATTCCAAAGGGAATGTTTCAGGACAGTTCAGTAAAGTACCTACATAGCAATGGAACTATCCTGGAAAGACATATCCCCTGCAAAAAAAGTTAAATAATTTGCAGTTTCAAAAGCTATAAAATATTTTGAAGAGAAATATCTCTAAAGGAAAATTCCTGATTATTCATGCTGTTTGCTTTTGGAATTTTGTGTTAATTTTACCATAAATCCTAACATTTGGAGATGTCAGGATTGGCTTCTTAATTGGATATGTCATTATGTAGATATTCCTGGAAACAAAAGGTAATTTTGTGAGTTTCCAAGAAATATGTTTGCAAGGAAAAGCAAAAATGGCAAAAAGTCAATATAGTTCAAGTTAATTAAATTATTTCTAGTCTTCTTACTCCTCCAAGCCTGTACCATGTGGAAAAAATATTTGGGCAGTTCCTCTGTTATTTAAAATTCATTTTTAAAATCTTTGGGACAAAGGTGTGTTTGCAGCATTTTGCCAGGAATTGTACAGCATCTGTATGACTTCAGTTGTGGAATGATTGTATTTCCTGTGCAGAAAGAGGATGGCTGCCCACAGATAAGGAAACTGCTCTAAATAGCCAAGAATGTACTTTGTATAACACAGCTGAATGCCATGGCTGATGAAACACTGCACAGCTCTTTTACAGGACACCCACCCTACCATGATGCTCAACCTCACTGCCTGCTCCTGTCATTATTTGTACATTCTTTTGTTCATATTTCTAAAAACTCTTAAATTCTTCCAGAAAAACGTTGCTTTTAGGGGTAGTTTGATTTGGAAACAGCCACCATTCTTCAGTGCCATATGCATTTATCAGATTTATTCTCTGCAATCATATGAGTGACAAGCCCATATTTAGTGCTGGCCCTAGCTGAGCCACGTTCTCCAGGCTCTCCATCAGCCTCCCACAGCTGCATGGAGCTCTTTGCTGGGCTGCCATCACAATTGCCCTGTGCCACTCAAGGAATTGGAGGCAAATCATGCGTGAAAAGAGAGAGAAATAAGTTCAGTGTGTTGAGAAATGATGCCCAGTGCTTTAATAATATGGGTTGTAAGGGATAGTTTATCGTTCATGTGTCCTGAATATAAACTGGGGAGTTCTTCAGTCTGTCTTTCCCATCCTTGGGTAGTCAGAGATGCCTTAGGTTTTAACTTTTCTGTTTTTCAAATCCTGTACTGCTAGTGTAACTCTGAAGTTTTCTGTAGCTTGTTAAATGCTGTTCTCTGTGCTAAGACAGACATAACAAAACCTCTAACTTGCTCTTCAAGGACACCCAAAAACAAGAACTGTAAACCTTCATCTTGGGGAGAGGGGAGGCAAGCTGGGGGAAATCACATCCTTGGCTGAGTTCTAGTTAGTGAATTTATGTTGATATAAAAGTGTGAAGCACTTGTGACCTGAATCCATTTTGGGATTCACTGAGGCAGGACCTCTGGAGCCCAAAGTGTGCACCTGAAGGCCTTTTCTAATAAATCCCTCCTTTATTCCTTTACTCCTGTCTGGTCTCTGTTTCTAGGTAGCCATTTAAGGCATCACAGAGATGCTGAAATATGCACAGACATTCTGAAGGCTGGGAGTGGAAACCAGAAGCTCTGTGCTTGTGACAGCAGATGTATCGAGCTGGGAGCTCACTCTCACCCTGCTCCACAGCCAAGCAGGGCTGCTGAAGGAAATGATGGTATTTTGCTCACTCGTGGTGAGAATAGGTCACAACCAAAAAATTACTGTTCCTATGAAGGCTTTCTGGGACATTTCTGATAATATTCTTTTCAGAGATATGATGTTTTCATAGCATTAATCCTTTTGTATTTTTAGTGCAGTGTAGTGTGATGGGGCAATAAGTCAAAAATTGACTTATCCTATTGGGATTTGTGTCCTTTATGAAAAAGATTGATTTCCTAAATGTAGATTTAAGAACAAATTTTTCTATGAATAGTGGTGTCTACATACTCTGGAATGGGATAGGTGACACATTTCTCCACAAAGCAATTGCTGAATTTGGGAAAAACATTCTATTTTAGCTCTGCTCCTGGTTATTAATGAGGATTTTATGGAAGCAGAAAATACAATAGACCAGGAAATCAGTAGTTAAAATGTTCTTATATGAAACTGAAATAAAAAAGGAGTAGAATGTGTCACAAAAGCTGAAGCTGTGAAAATTTCAAGAGTGGAAGAAGGTAAACCAGGCATTGTGAACTCTTGACTCTGCTCTCAATAAAATCTAAGTATTTAGAATGCTTTTTAACAGTAAGAGTGAATAAATAAAAGTTTTTAGTGAGAAGTGGAATATGATGTGCTGTTCTTTACCAGTGATAAATCAAGTGATCTTAAGTTATTCTTTTTGAGAAGAGGCAGAATTTAATCAATGTGGATTTCAGGAACACAGAGATAAATAGAAATTTTTAAATTAAGGTGCAGAACTAATGATCTGTGCACTTCTTTATGCAAAAATTCAAAGGTCGGTGGAAGTTAGTAAACAACAGAAAACTGTGGTATGCAATGGAGGAGAAAGTGCCCAACTGATGCATTTAGAGTTCCCAGGAAACTTTTTCTTGTGATCTTGGCATAACAAGTACAAATGTGCTAATTAACTTGCTTATAACTTAGACTTGAAGATGACATCAATTTGGAGAAGTAGTAGAATACTAAACAGGGACGAAGGAATGCTATTAAGGGCTGTAATGATAGAAATCAGATGAAAGTATAGGAATACAGCCTGTGTGATCAGGGACATCTGCTGGAGTTGGAGACTCAGCAATTATAATCAAGAGTCAGAAGGCCACCACTGTGCAAAGGTTTCTTGCTGATCAGAAGGGAACTTTTAGCTGCAGTGAGATATAAAAGTGCAAAATTGTGCATGTGATTTGAGGAGTTGTTGCACGGCAAGGTTTTACAGCAGAAATTAATGCCTTCATAAAAGACAGTAGTGGACTGAATCTGGGATATTCTAAACCATCCTGGTCAGCAGTTTCAAGGAAAAGCTGCCAAGCTAGCTATGAAAGAAAAGTCAATCTTACAAGAAACTATAAAAGTATGACATGTAATGCATTGCTATCTCTAATATATTGAGAAACTAGGAACCAGTGGGGAAAAAGTGGATTTGAGCTAAAAGGAAACACAAAGGCAAATTGTAATAAACTGATTATATATAAATTTAAAGTTTAAGTTATGAGATAGTTTCTTGCTCTGATGAGTGTCTTGTTCTGAAATAGGCAGATAGGAAAAGTGGAGGTAAAATTGAATTAGTTTTAAGGCTGCCCACAGTGAGTTTATGAAGTAGAGTATGCAGCATTAGTGCTTGCAGTCAAAAGGTGTGCCAGGCTAAGTAAAAAACGAGGTTTTTCTCAATCCTATCTCCAGGGAAAGGCAAACATATTAGGGGCTGCTTAAGAAGACTGCTGTCTTTTCATTCTTGAGAATTGACTCATGCACTCATTTTAACTTCAGTCTCTAGACTTCAAACTTGGACTTCATTGTTTTTGCTTTTACACTGGGGGAAAAGTGTGGTGAGAGAGACACAGAAGCAGGAGAAAGATACTTGGCTAAGTGATCGTGTGCTTTAGCTCCAACAAGGAAATTTGCTGTTGCTGTGCTGTTGCTCTGGGCAAGTTGAAGGACACCTGTAATACTAAAAAAATTTAAAAAGACAAAACCCATTTGCTGTCAATTCTAACATAATTACATGGTGAAGAATTGTTTGTTATTTTAGGATATCACGTGTAATTTTTGTTACCATATATAAAATTTATAGAGTCATGTGATTAGCATGGCATCAGTGAGTGTGTTGAGAACAAGAAATATGTTTCAGAAATCTTATTTTAGAAGGTTTCTGTTTCAAGTATATGCATTCGTATTTTTTTTAATCAGTTCTATTCTAGAATAGGATTCTGAATGTTAGGTGGAAGATGGCAATGCACATCTTCTAAAAACAAGGATTTTATTCCTGATCATCCTTAAATCTTGAAGTGTCCTCTTTTATACCTCAAAGTTTTCTCAAATGATCATAATGTTCTGCCAGGGAGATAAATATAAGGTATTCCCATATGCATGTGCCTGCAGCTCACTGTAACCTGTCATGGACTGCAAACAAACCCCAGTGACAGACAATCTGCATATTGTGCTGTGCTGAACACGATGCTGCTCATTAAACAGAAACACCTCTTTGTATGGACATGTACCTTCCCTTTTATTGGCATTATGTGAATATTAAACATATATGCCATAACTTTCCAGGGGACCTGGAGGATTATTAGTACTTCATGCTTAGGCTTTGCTCATAACTGGAGCCAGAGGTGTTCTGATGTATAAACACTGCTGTGTTCTGGGCATGGCCTGGGTTTGCCTGAGCTCGGCTGAGGCAGTGCCTGACTTGCTCTGTGCCTGCAGCTGGAGCAAGAGGGGCCCTGGGCTCCTGCACGAGGTGTCCTTGTGCCACGGTGTCAGGAGAGGCTTTGGAAAGCAGCCTGTGGCACCTGGACACAACTGGAAGGAGATGATTAGTGTGGCTGACAGAATGGAAGAAAATGACTTTTGCATGAGCTTCTTGCATTGCTGGGCACTGGCAGCAACAGCAGCTGTGCCCCAGCCTGTCAGGTGTGTTTAACTGCAGCTGAACTGCAGGTGCCCAGCACTGGGAATCCCCAGGGTTATGGGCCATATGGAACACTGGGGATTTTAGTTCAATCACTGCTGCTCAGAGTCCACAAGATCTGTGAAGCCAGATCCAATGGAAACAGTGAGCTGGCCCTTCCTGCACCTTCATATGCCAGGTTAAGAAAATATGGGTGTCCCAATGCAGGAAAGAAAGGAAAAAAATCCAAAACTGTACTTCATGGCTCTGATATCCAAGTGAAGAAATAGGAAGTGTGAGGAGAAACACATTGCAGGTTTTATAGCAGGCAAATAGCTCAAGTCTGCTAGACACAGTGATGAAAGTGGATCAAAATTACCAACAGCTTTTAACCATCTGTTGAGAGGTGGGAATTGGGTCTCTGCTTGTTCTTCTTCCTGTCTCTTTCTCCAGCCTATCTGCAACTGCCTCAGGTAATTGAGGATTGTGAGCTGTGAGTGCTAAGTTGCAAGTCTCATGTATAAGTTTCAACTGCATTTTTTGTTAATGTATCCATTGTCTTCTGTGTCTGTTGAGCTGGTACCTGTTATAATTGCATCAGATCTGTATAATTGCTTCTGCCATTTAATGTGTCGAACAAGTATTAGACCCTAAAACTCCAGATGAAAAAACTTTCCATGAGAAACTGCAAATTAGTTTTGTATATTCTAAAAAAATTATTTAAATTATGATGGACGTAATTTTGTTCTTGCTGTGATTGCTCAGAGCCTGAAATGGGCTCTGTTCTGAGAGCAGCAAGGTTTGCCTTTGTCAGTAATTAGCTGTGTTTGTGTGCCTTCAGCCATACTGACAGTGGGGCATTTGACAATAAAGAAATCCTGGAGATGTCTTCTGCCACTAGGGATGGAGTACATGAAAAAGAGCCAGGTGTGGGATCCCTAAGGAGCAGACATGCTGTCTGAAGCTCTCCTGGGGAATTCTTGTAGGCTTTATATAATTACACAGATCTCCTAGGCTTTAAGCAGGCCCCAAGTTCCAATTTTGAAGATACCATTACTATACCATAGTAGCCAAGACAGTCTTTGCCTTGGAATTCAGGGGGAATTTGCTGTAAACAAGGGAGTGGAAGAAATGTGAACCAAGAGTCTCTGATAGATTCACAACTAGTTAAGCATGCAGATAGGAAAAAGGGAATATGCATCAAAATTTCAGTTTTCAAGCTTTTTCTGTTGTTGCTAAATTTTTAACCAATCACTCTTATTTTCTTTTGTTTTTTGTGTTTGTTTGTGTGGTTGGTTGGTTTTCTCATTTTGTTATCACAAAAGATGCCACAGTGTAAATATGATCCAAGGCAGCTTGAAAGTAAGGTTGAATTCATTTACTTCTTTCTCTGCCATGATATTCCTCAGCCTTTCCTAAACCATTTCACCCATAAGCCCTGGCTTTTCTAACTGGCCAGTGCTAATAGTGGTAAAGACCTGGGAGAGTGAGCAAGCACATTAAATCACAGAGCATATGAATGTGAAGATGCCTAAATCCTCACACAGCTGGAAGGCTTCCTTAGGTATAGAATTGTCCCACTAAACTTCATGGAGTTACTCATGTGAAGTGCAGCTGGAGAGTGAGTATTGAGTGCTACAGGTAATTTTAGTATAAACTTTCACCAGAGCTTTGGCCCTGCCCTCACCACTGCCATGAGAAAATAACTAATGTGGAATGGGGTGTGGAATACCAAATGCATTGTGGTTCTCCTGCTTTATATACCATGCAATGGCTTCATAAATTGTGGTATAAATAAACTATGGTGTTAATAATTATTGACAAAAACATCATATATTTTTATGAAGTCAAGCAAAAACTTAACAAACTATTCTTAAATTTGCTGCAAGTTGATTAAAAATTTTTCCTTTCATCTTCTCCCATTCTCTCCCATGTGAAATTAGAAAGCATTAGTGAGGGATTTTAGTAAAAGAAGTTAACTAGGAGCAGGATCTCATACAAAGCACTAATTTATCTCTGATCAAAGTATCTGAGCCACTCTAATTAGCCCAAGTGTTCTAGCTTTTGAAAATGGAATTGCTTTTCTCGAATGGAATGTGCTATTTCTTGTAATATTCCAGGGCCTCACCAACACAGCAGAGAGAGAGGTGATCTGTTCCCTGAAAAATTAAAGTCAATTTCATATGAACAGCACAGTTCCTCTGTTAATGCCACTCTCTGCCTTTCCATCCATATCTATGGATCAGCTAAAGCATCTGCATGTATTTCATAAATAGCTGTCTTTGTTTGAAATAAGCATTGAGATAAGGAACTGTATGTTTAGAAAAGTGCTATTGTCTCCTACAGCCAAGCTGATTTTGAGACAAGCTGGGAGCAAGAAAGCAGCACTTGGCTTGGGAAGCCCAGGGTGGGTGACCTCCCTGGAGCTCATAGGACTGGTTGTGTGACTGGTGTTGCACTCCTTGGTTTTCTTGGGAATTGCAGAAGGTTTATTTCCTCTGGAAGCCAAGGGCTGTGTGTGGCTCATGTTTGACTGACAGCAGTGAATTTGATGGACATCCAGCTCTGGATGAACCTGAAGGCACTCTCCTCTCAGGCCCAGGAAGGCAGCTAGTGCTTGACTTCAGAGACCTTGTGCTTTGAAGGTTAGTACATTAGCCTGGAGGAATGTCTTCTTCTGATTTGAACTCTTGTGAGCATCTAAAGTAAAGCAGCTCCATTTAACATGAAAAATGGTACAGTGTTGTGAGGTTTTCAACATTAAACCAGCCCCTGGCAACACATGACAACATGAGCTTCTCCTCCTTTGCATTCTCCCTTTCACTCAGCACAATACTCAGAGCATCCAGCAGATCTTCTCATCACAGAATAAACCAACAAACTGCTTGCAAGGAGCTAAGCAGGCATTTGAAAGCACTCAAACCTTCTAACTTAAGGACAAGACAGTTGTTTCTCAACACTTTTCTAAGCCATGTCCTGAGCAACAGGATGCCTTGACTCCCTGAGGCAAGTGGAGGCCCTTTTGGAAATGCTGTGCCATTTGATTTTCCTTGTTTCTCACTTATATTCTTAGGTTGCCACAGAACTGCTTTGTCAGTGTGCAGCAATTGCAAGACAAAATGAAACTCTGAGGGATCGAAATGTGCCTTCTTCCCTGGGAGCAGGGGACAGCAGTGCATCTGAAAGGACAGCTGCTTTTCTGCTCAAGAGTATCACAAAGGGCTGCTGCAATGCAATACTCATTTATTATCCATAGTGTTAAGGTTCAGAGACAAGTCAATAGCAGAATGACAGCAGATACAGTGAGGGCTGGCAGTCACTGGAGTATTAATGAATCAGCTGTGCCTGTTGAGCCCCTGGGCATTAGACTCCAAAGTGTGTTCTTTTAAAGTTTCCTTATGATTCTGACAAATTTTTGGTCAAGCTCTTTGTTCTTTTGCTCAGAAAGTGGCAAAGGTTTTATGAAGCTTGGTTTGGGGAGAACATTTTCACATTTTAATGAACTTCTCAAAGGTGCTGACAGTTTTTATTGCAGAATGACATGTTCATGTCTGTGTTTCCAGTACCTTCCCCCACTCAGAGCAACTGGATTTCAGTTTGAAGAAGTGTCTCCTGTTCCATCTGTTCTGTCAGTCATTGGCTTTTTTTCCCCTGAAAGGCTGAGCAGCATTTGGGCACGTCTTGACAAAACACTTGTATTTGGGTTTTTGACTAGTTTTTGACTAAAAATCTTTGAGGTTTGTCTCCCAGAAGGGCCAATGGCCTGGTCCTGGGGCAGGAACAGGATAAGGCAGCAGCAAACACAAGTGAAACTGTTTCACGTGTCCATGCAGGCTGTGTTACACACCCTGTGCTACTGGAGGAGTCTCTTTTATCCTTTTCCTCTGCCATTCATTCTACTGGAATGAACCTCATTTTCATTGGCTAAAATCCGTGCTTGCTGACAACATTTTGTGGGCATTTGAAATTTTTTTTAAACAACAAAAAAAGAGAAAACTCTCTCTGATTGATAAGCCTGTTTGAAAGTGCTGTGGGAACTAAGCATGCAAGGACCCTGCAAAGGTAGCCAATATATTTGATGACCACTCAAACTTGACCTTTCCCCTGTGATCTGAACTCCTAACAGAGGATAATAATGTGGGTTTTCTTGGCCTTAGCTGCATGATGGCTTATGTGGCCATAAAATTGCTATTTCAGTCTAATTTGTAGTGGTATCAACAGAGAACAAAGGATTGAGTTAGCAGAGAGTTTTAAGTGAAAATCCCATAATTATTCTTTGCAGATGAGAGATGAGGAGTGGAATAAGCAATGTTCATCATCAGTGCCCATACTGAGAACAAACAGAAGGTTTCCAGTAATGCAACTTTCACTCAATTAAAATTCATTGTAATATTTCTTCAGAAATATTTTATATGTAATAATTAAAAAATACTTCACACTGCCATTATGACTTATGTAACTGTCCTTCCTAAAACAGCAGAAAATAGTAAAATGATCAAATTCAATTTTTAGCTGTTGCATTTGTTGAAGCTTTACAGATTTATAATTGGGGACAACAAAAGACATGACTCAGACTGTCAATAAAAAAATTCTAAATGTATCTATCAACTTCTGATCTGGAGCTTTTAAAATAATTGTTGAGTAACTTTACAGAACTCTTCTGGAACATCATCACAGATCCTCTTTTTAGGCTGTTGTTAGGCTTCTTTTCCAGATATAGTCTGTGCTTTTGGTTGCTGTTGTTTGGGATAGGAGTAGGTTAGGTCTGAGGTCACATTTGAGATGGAGTGTTGCTGTACCATAAGCACTTGTTAATGTACCACAGTACAGATCACTGGCACAGCTCTTTTGTTATCCTTGAGTCAGATTTCCAACACTCTCCCCAGCAAAGAGCACAGTGTGCTCTCCTCATTCCCCTCAGACCTTTCAAGAGACAAGCAAACAGGACTCTCAGATACTTCCTAGCTACAATTAGCTTATCGAAGTCTCAATGATTGTATTTCACCTGTGCATCCAGGAACATCTCTTTCCTTTGGGTAATCACAAATTTAGATTAATTATGCTAATCAGCTAATCCAGGCTGACACAATTAGCCAGAACATGCAGTATCTCTGGAAATCTGTACAGGATCTTTCCTACTTGATGACTTTAATTTCATGATCCAGTGCAGCAATTATAGGAAAAGAGAGAGCTCTTCATTTGTGTTTTCAATCATTCCACACTTCTATTAATTGTCATAAAACTCGTCCTAGATTCTGGGGCAGGGAGTCTCTTTGTCAGGCTGCCTCTGCACTCACTGCTCTGCAGGGATTTTTGTTTTCTCTCTCAGCTTGCAGAAAGGTGTGTTTCTGCACAGTTACCAAGCACTTAACTGAAGAACGTTTTGTGTTCTGTTCATCACAGAGAGGTGCCAAGGAGCTCTCCTGTGGATCTGGCCAGTGGAGTGATGGTGGCATGTGGTGGCATAGATGGAGCTCATAGAGCCTAAACAGACAATAAAACTATAGAGAACACAGAGAAGATCAATGTGAAAAGCTACTGAAAACTTTCCTACCCCCTGCACTGTAAGAATGTGAAGAAATTTCTGTTGGTGGTTTCTAAACACCTTAAAAGCTGCAGAATAGAAAAAGAGAAAACTAAAGGAAAAGATGGAGAAAATTTTGTGCATTTTTTTCCTGGAAGTCCATAACCATAATTTCTTTTCATTTTGTTTACAAGTCAGAACTGATGCTTCCAGTGCTTAGTCCACTTCTTCAGTTTTTTCTTTCCTTTTCCTTGAATGCATTTTGTTCTTCCAATTTCTCTCTCTCAAAAGCCATGACAGCAGAAAAGTAACTTCTCCAAAAGCTATAAATTTTATGTTATGCCTTTCTTAACATGCACTCATCTCTCTGACTAGTAGTCCCAGGTCTGCTCTGCTTGGGGAAATGCCCTTGCTGTGCAGCCACACCAGTGCCTGTCCATGCAGCTGGCAGGCACTCAGGGCCAGTGTGTGCCATCCTTGAGTGCAGTCCAGCCTGCTGTACCCTGGAGCAGCCTGTGCTCCATGTCCACAGTGCTCCTTGCTTTTCTGGGGAGGGTAAAGCATTAACTCACCTTGGCAGACATGGGATGACATCCTCAAAGGAACATTCTAAGAGGGAACACATATTCCCAGTGAGAAGAAATCCTGGTTTTATCTGTTCCTATCCATTGTGGGCACTTGTTTAGTTCCTGGTGAGCCACCTGTTCTTGAAGCAGCAATCTGAAGGGATAGGAGCAGGCCAGAGGAGATATTGCAATTTAAGATACGAGATAATTAGATTCTTGACAAGAGTTTGGCATGTGTATATTGGAAGTGATTAATGTTTAATGTAGTGATATTACAATTAAAAAAGAGGAAGAGAGGTGGTAAAGAAAACTGATCAAATGAATCTGTACAGTGACACTGATCTAGCTTTGAAATTCCTTAAAAGGATTGCACTCTGGTTTAATTAAATTCTTTGCTCTCCCTAACATTGCTCTCCGATTTTTAGTATCTCCTGGATTTCTAACATTACAGAGAGGAGAGTTATGAGTCAGAT
This sequence comes from Erpornis zantholeuca, assembly GCA_013400515.1. NCBI lineage: Eukaryota > Metazoa > Chordata > Aves > Passeriformes > Timaliidae > Erpornis > Erpornis zantholeuca. Next base: position 192,079 of record VZTN01032680.1, read on the forward strand.
CACTTTGTGTGTTGAGTTTTAAACATGAGCTGTGAATCCCTGAAACTCTTTGTTGTTTGTGCAGAATACATTTTACTCTCCCCACTTAGGGGTTAGTCATCCTTTTCATAAGTCTTTTGATAAATAAGGTCATTAAAATTAACACAATATTAAAATACCTGGTCTCAGTAATTATAATGTTTAACCATGTTTTCTCCTGAGATTAAAAACTCTGTTAATTTTATCTTTCAGTCCCAGAATTTTGCCAAACCTTATTTATAGCAGCTTCAAGACTTGTAGCTGGGTATAGCTTAAGGCAACCACACTATTCTTGTGTACCAATGACATCGTATGTTTCTATGGAGAAGTAACTTTTAATACTCTTTTTCACTCCTCACCTCACATTTAAATATGTTGCTTGTTTTTTTCTTTTTTGTAATAATTTAAAAATATTTCAGTCCTTCTTAATGCTAATAGGTATTTTGTTTGATACTCTCATTAAGTTTTCCATTAACAAATTTTATCTGTCATATATTCCCACCTACCCATTAACTGAGTCACTGGATGTTGACACGTATTGTGCAATGGGTTTTATGTAAGAAGAACCAAAAGTTTTATGCATAGTAAAATAAGGATTGAAATTAAATTAATGGAAAAAATTTGCTCTTAAAATGTTGCAAATCTTCCACTCTAATTTAATGAGGGGACCAGGACATGAAGGAACAAGAGAACTGTAGCTAAAACCTCGTGGCTCTTAACAGTGGGGAATATATTTAACTTCCTGTATTAAAATGAGCCATTTTCGTAAGCTATTCCTGTAAATATTTCCTGAGCACTGCCTACAGGTAGCTCTAGGGAAAAAGCAGACTGGATACAAGTTGGGTGAAGATGTTAGTTACTTGCCTATTGTAATTCAATAATGCATATAAACCCTTTCAGGTCAGAGATCCTGACTGTGCTGCACATCCCTGCCTGGGTGGGAGGCTCCTGGTGCTTGGCAGAGCCTCTGTGTGTGCCCTTGGCTCTGGGCAGAGGTCAGGCAAGGCCTTGCTGAATGGCAGGGTGGCCTTGCTTAAAGGAAAACATTGCTTTGAGCAAACTCCTGGGTCAACCCTCCTTGTGGAATGGGCACCCTAAAAACTCTCAGCTAAAATCTTTTTGAATGTTCATGGTATGCACTACACCCTGAGAATCTCAGTGCTAAGAGGAACCAAATGCTTTGCTTCGCTTGGGAGATTTATCAAAGGTCTTTTGGTTTAAATAATAGAATACAGCTAGAGGGAAAAAAAAGAGGGAAATATATTAACAGCATATTTAACATTAAAAAATATAACTATTAGATTGGGGTGTTTAGCTGATTTTTGTGACAGCTGCTAAGCTTCTTCATCTGCTCCTGTAGTCACCTGCCTTGAAGAGTTAATAGGGGATTTTCATTGCTGCCTTTTCCACAAGCTGTGTTGGAGCCATGGAGAGGAGCTGGTGTGTGTGACTGCCCCTTCCTTTAGCCTCAGATGTTAAGTCCTGCTGTTTGCTTTGTTCCTGTTTACTTTCCCCTTACCTCCTGGAACTGGAAGCCAAGGTATCATGTAGTTCTGTAGAAAATCATAATTCTTCCCTCTTCTTTTTATTATGACTTTATGATCAGAATCTCTCCAATGCCCTAGTTAGCATTTCTGACTCCAGGGTGTTTTTCTCGAAATTTCTTTCAGAAAGAATATAAGTTCTATATGAACATTGTAAGAAGATTAAACATAATACCACAGAGAAGGAATGTTGAGAGAGACACCACAATATTTTTAAGGAAACCATTCTGGAATCATTTTGTACTGTTTTTTAAAAGTCTTTTCTAGTCTAGTTCATGCCATACCTGGGAGTTCTTCATACTCCATTTATATAGTATATCCTGAAAAAGCTGAGTCAAATTTTGCAGAACTCTGCTAACTTTCTGTTTCTTTCTCTGTAGTGTAACAATCCTCCTCTTGGCTGAGATGAGCAAACTCTTCTCCTGGGCAGAGCAAACTGCAGCACACTGTGAGCTAATTACCTTACATTAGCCAGTTCAGAAATTACTGGCAGCTAATCTTCATAATGCTAATCAGTCAGAAAAAAAGGCAACCAGCAAATAAATACCACATATCTTTGTACTTGGAACAATTAGGAGTGACCCTAATCTGATTGGAGTGCTTCCCAAAAGGCCACAGTGTGTGGCTCTCTTCACTAATTCCATAAAGATCTCGTGGATTTTTAATTGACCCATCTTCTTGATGCACTTTGTTGTTTTTCCATTTGGATCCATCTGAACCTGAATTTTCAAAAGCTGTTACAAACCCAAAAAAGGTAATGTCATCTTATCCTCTTTGTCAGTTAGTGCTAGCTTTTAAGTCTGCTCTTCCAAATGCATCAGAATTTTCAAAATATCAATTTAAATATTTGTTGGGGTTTTTTTCATTTCAATCATGTTTAAGAGAGTGAGAATATTTTCTCTTTCATATTGGCTCTCTCCTCCTACTCCCTTAAAAATGTCCTGATTCTGCTATGCCATTGAAGTGGTTTCAAAAATTAAGCTACTTCAAACAACAGTTTCCCAGTTCTGCTGGATATGGCTTCTGCTGCTTACTGCCAAAGAAAGTAAATATCCAGAATTCAAACTCCTCAGAAATAATTTAGGATGTGAATATCTTGTCATGGTACCTTGCCATGTTAATTAACATCCTGTAGGACACAACTGAGCATTTTGTTCAAAGGGAAATTCTGCAGAAGTATGTGTGTTTTTAATACAAATGGCCTAAATCAGCCTAATCTGAGTGCCTCCAAGCTTTGGAAATACTAAATCCATAGCCATGCATCCTGCATTGGTGTGAACATTCCATTAACCATGTACTTATGGGAATATTCATGGAAAAAACCTAAAAGGATCATGTTGGAGGATCAGGGATGTCAGAAGGGTTGGGAGGTGCTGGCATAGAGCAGAGCAGACTCACAGAAAATGCTCTGAGTGAGGATGGTTCTTCCACAGTTAATTTCCAAGTGGGAATGTTGGTCTGGGATCAAAATGGCATTTTTTTCAGCTGTATCTGAAACTGGTTATGCAGAAGTTTGTAAATGTTAGACCTAGAAATCGAGGTGTCCTTCAGAGCCCTGAAAACACTCAACAATGTGACCATTTGTGAGAGTTAAAAATACAGAAAATAAAAAGGAATAGGAACAGCATATTATGTATTGTCACTTCAAAATGAAATCTAGGGGGATGCTCTTAAGACAGCTGATAACAATCAGACCCAGAAAAGTACATTAATATTGCAGACAGAAATGCTGCTCTGAATAGTGTGGTGTGACAAGATCGATGGAAGATATCAAATGACTGCTGAACTCTTAGATTCCATTAAAACAAAAGAATAAAAGAACTTCCAGCTCATCTCCTTGATGATAAGGAATGTCACTTGTAAAATGATCACTAAGGAAGCTTGTCAGTGAAGAAGACTTATATATGCTAATTAATTAGATTAATCATTTGTACACTGGCATATTAAAATAAGTAGTGGATATCAAAGCTGGAAGAAATTTCTGTTGCCATTTTTTTTCCTTTTTTTCTTTGGTTTGGGTTTTTTTCCCCTCTAGATCCTGTCATTGTCCACTGCTTCCTGGGCTATATATTACAAACCTCACTGTGGTTTGGGGTAGTAGGATTGCATGGGATGAATTAAATGGACAGGATTCTCTCTTTACAACACGTCATGTCCGTGACCTGAACCACTGGGTGTTGGTCACTGTGCTAGACTGTGCCATAAAACTAAGCCCAAGCAGTCTGAAGGCTTCTGGAATGAAGTGCAGTGTTCAGTGTTGGCAGGACAAGGCTCCCAGTACGAGGAAGATGTGGCTGAAGGTGAACAAGCCCAGTGGAGGGCGAGGGAGCTGGAGCTCTCTGTGAGGTGATGCTGAGGGAACTGGGCTTGGGCAGCCTGGGGAAGAAATGGCTTAGGGTACCTCGTAACAGCCTTGCAATGCAGGAATGGTTTTATGACTCCTCCTGGAGTAATTGTAGCTAGTGGGAAAAAGGCCTAAATCACTAAGCCAACAGGACCTGCTGCCACCTGGGGAACAACTGCAGCCTTTGTGCACTCAGCATGTCTGGCACTGGGCTGCAGGTGCCCTTTGCCTCTCTGCTACCCTGATGGCTCTGAAAGGTCCTTGTGTCTCCAGGCAGATGAGGATATGCAGCAGAACTTCATAAAAACAAACTTGCAAGAATCTCCTTAGATCCATGCTTCAAGTTATGGAGCACATACCAACATGCCCAAATCTGTTTCAGGAGAATGTTTTTGCTAGAGGCTGAAACAAATAGATTGTATGTAGGCAGGCAGGTCAATGGTTTGAAATTTCCATTAAGCTGGCTCTTGGATTATGGGGTTATTGCTATAAATGAGCTCTTGTCCAATTTGAGTACATTGTAATTGCTCCTTTGCACTGCAAGTAGATTTTCAGTGTCAGAATAATCAAATTAACAGGGATGACCCTTCAGCTGTTCATTGATGCCTCTGTTGTGTTTTCAAAGGTCTCATTTTTTAATTTGTCTTAAATATGTCAAGTTCTTATTGCTGTTCATTATGTTAAAACATCTAGATATGTATTGAGTGCATTATAAAATAACCCACATCCCAAAGTTTCATTTAGGCTATTGAGGAAAAGGAAAAAAAAGAGGAAAGTCTCCCTGGTTTTCCCAGTTGGAATAGCTGCAGGGAGAAACTGGGCTGCACTTGGGCTTGGCATAACTTTAGAAAATACACATTCCATGTCCATATTGGGATTTTGATGCACGCTCATAAAAGACTAAACAGACTTCTGCTTCAATTTTTAATCTGGGCTGTAATTCTGGTGCCAAAGTGAAGCTGAAATAACTGACACACACCTTGTGTTCACAGGAAATTTCATGGGAAAAATAAGGACAGAAAAGAAAAGAATCATAGTGCTGCTATTAAACATTAATTTAAAATTAACTCTGATTGCTTATATTCTTTGGGGTATTCTTTTTCCATTAGGTATATTTGGGAAAGTAACAATATTAGTAACAAACATTTAGAGGTTAGGAAAAAATAGATTTTTTCCCACAAAAACCTTGAACTTATGTGACATTAAGTGTTAGATGGCTTAGAGAGATTTTTGATTTTGTGGATTAGATTTATTTTTGATGAGTAGTGTTTTTCACAGCTGTATTTACTGCTTTGATTTTTGATAAAAGAAAACTAATGTGACAAAATGAAATAAAGGAGGGTACATTTAACAGGTAAGGCTTTTATCAAAACTTAAAACTTCTGTTCCGTTTCCAATAGTGGTCTAAATTCAATATACATAGAAGTCCTTCATGTTCCTAAAAGGGGAACTGGTGGTCTCACAAATAATATTTTCAAATATAATCCAAAAATTGTACTGAGAGAATGTCCAAATGACAAGAGTGACTAGCTCTTGTGTTTGAATTTAAATGTGCTCATATTATTTCAGTCCTTATATAGATTTATGGAATGTTTCTCTGCCAATGGGAAAACAGTTTCAGTGTGCATGAGAGTTGCATATATTTTTGTGGAGGTGGGAAAAACCCTTTTAATTTAATCTTTGCCTTAGAATACACTCTGGTCCCAGAGGCTGTTCTGAAAATGGTTACATTTTTCTGACAGCTGTTCAGTCACTGTGAACATGTCTTCAAAGGAAAGGCCCTCCTTTCCAACTGGCAAATTTCTAATATTAGGTTTCAGACTATAAAAAAAACTCACCCTAAACCCTTTTTTACTTCATGGCTTCTTGATAAAATCCAATCAGCCCAGAGGGAATTTATAATTCAGCAATTGCAGCAGATGATTACTACCTGCAGGAGCAATCACTTATCGTACATCACCTGCGGACTGATGAACCATTTATTATCAAGGGTTTAATTGCTTGTACTACATCCTTGTGGCAAGATACACACACACCACACACACACCTCCTTTATGCATATGGATAAATGCAGGCCACTTGGTAGGGATGGGAAATGCTTTGTTCAGATTAGATTTTGCAAAATGAAAAATACTCGAATTATCTAAGGAAGACCTGAATCTGGAATACAGGTTCACAGTCTGTGTTCACTCGTTTCTGCTTCTGGTAGAACTAAACATGACAGAAGGGAAGTCTATGTGCCTGTGTATGTGCAGAGTTTTATTTATTTATTTATATCTGCCTGGAGTTTGATGTGAAGATTTTGGGGTTCTTGTTTAAGTTCCTCTATTTTTTACAATTTTTAAGTGAGCTGGTGTCATGCATTTAAGAAGCTCACGATCAGACCCCCATCAAGAGGTGCTTCCTTGTGTGCACTGCATATATGGGCAGGAAAAGATCCCTGGGGCACAATTAAATGCACTACTTGGGGGTTTTGTAATCCACAAAAGTTTGCCAATCATTATATTACTACTTCAAAACAGTGCCAGATGTATTTAACACTAACAATATCACAGCTAGTGCTAAAGCTGGGAGCCAGCTGCAAGGTACACACTGAGACAGCCCTGGGTACAGGATTGAGGCAAGAGAGAAAATTAAAGTAAATTGAAGTAATTCTGGTCCTGAAGCCATGTGAAAAATGAAACCAACTCTGACACCATGAAGAAATCAGAAGGCTTATTTAAATTACTTCACCTGAAGCAGTCCCCACTGCCTCAGCTGAAAAAAGCCAGTGTTGCCTTCCCTCTGGGTGCTGCTCCTTGTCAAAGCAGAGAGTATGGTGCAAAAGGGAGTTGGTTTAAAGTGAGGTGGAAGGATGAAAAGGTTGTATGAAGCTGTCACCAATCAGTTCCTGGGATGAATGTGAGCTTCCCTTTCTTGTTTTGGTTAATCTGCCATTGCAGCCCTGTGGGGGCAGTGCTGCCAGCACTGCTTTGGAGAGCCTGAGCCCAGAGCGCTGACCCTGCCTGGAGCCTGGCCAGCACCTCGGCCACAGGACTGTCCTGCCTTCCCAGCAGCCTCCCCCAGGCCTTGTGAACACAGCTGGGGCCACAAAAGGTGGGGATTTGCAGACTCTTTGTGCTGGAGGGACAGGTGTGTTCTGGATACTTGGGAGCCTGGGTCTTATCTGCAATTAAATGTGAGTTCCATGGTTAAAGGGATTAATGAGGCAGCCCAAATGAGAACATTCCCAAAAAAGTGATTTTTGCAACTATTCTGGATTCCATTAGAATCTTCTAATATTGTTCCTTTGATATAGAGTTAATCTTCTCTATAATGAGAATATTGTAAAATACACTACTGGCAGGAGTGTGTAAATATTTTATATGAGAGGTAATATAAGTAGGATCAAATCCTGCTTGCCTCAGTCACACAGCTAGTCCCATTGCATTCACAGAGGAGTGCCACGGCGAATAAAGAGGCAGGATGGGTCCTACATGTGCTATTTCTATATTCCATTCCATCTTGAGTTCAGCTTCATTTGTAATTAACACAGTATACTGATTAAATCATTAACTGTATAGTTCATCTTTCATCAGCAGCTTGTAGATTGAGATCCTAATGTACTGTAACCCATTGCTAGGACAGCTATAAAATTTTGATTTATTGAGGCAAATATTTTCTGTTCTGGTATCATTTGTGATCAAGAAATGATACAAACAAATTTATCTAAGATAATTGCCTCCTCATGTCTGACAGTGCTAGAAAATTCATCATAAGGATATCTGGGATAAAGGGAAAGATGAATTTTTAATTCTTTTGAAGCATAATAAACTGAACTTCTTTGAGGTGCCAAGTGTAGAGATTAGAGATTTACTGAAATAAAAATGGGAAGTGTCCTTGCTTTCATACAGCTGCTGTCAGGAGGGTGGCAGTGTTAAAGTCAATCCCACTAGAAATTACTTTGTAGATTTTTTTTTTCTTGTTTTTCTATCCCAGTTGCTGAAAGTCTGAAGTTTTAAACTTTTTGTCCTCTAGGTCCATCTATTTCAATAACTGTCTCAGCACCTTTACATTGTAGTATTCTAATGAAAAGCCCCTGAGTGACCTTGTGAAGTGTGATAAAGCCAGAAGAAAGCAGCGCTGCGTTTACAAATTTTATGTTCTTAGCAATATCTTAAGGCAGCAATGTTTTGGCAACATTAAAAAACTACTGCCATCTTCAGAAAGTGGCACTCTGTAGTTCTTGGAAAGTCTTGGAAAGATATCCACTATCGTCCTGCTGGAGGCATGTGTCCTAGAACAGATGTTTCAGTACCATCTCCCAAACATAGAGCAATTTATAGAGCCCATAAGTGGTGCAGTATTAACAGTCCTTCATCCACTAGATGCCAATGTCATTCTTAACAAGCCATTAATTGTAATAATGAGGGTTGAAAATATCTCCAGAAAAACTGAGTATTTTGAATGCTACCATAGGAGAAATGATCTCACAAAACCTCGTCTGGTTATTTAAATATCATTTATAGTGGCATTTACAAATATAACTTTGGATTCTGATCCTACCTTTATGAACTTGGGCTAAATGGGACATGAGGGGCTACATTTGGCATAAGAGGTGATTTAAGACTCCTGATGCTCCAGTCTCTTCTGTGCATGGCTTATTGCCAATAATGTGAAATATTAGCCACAAGATGTCCTCACAAGAAAAATGTTGGTTGCCAGCTCTTCGAAAAGAGGCAATTGTTTCTGTCTGAGCCTGTGCAAACCAAGCCAGTGCTTCCTGGTTTTAGGCATCCAATGGTTCTGGAAACCTCGGGGCTAGGAGTATGTGATATGATCCTAGTTTGGGCCAAAACCTGCAGTGGGGAAAAGGGACTGCAAATCACACCTAGGTCTGGTAGAACATGATCTCAACCCTAGGTGTCCCAGTGACTCCAAGGCCTCTCTCTCTTCCTGAGGAGCAGGGACTGGTGCCCCAGGCAGGAGGGACAGGAACAGATGTCATGGGCAGGAGGCCATGGGCAGTGAGAGATTGGAGTTGTCTGCAGCAGGAACTCTGCAGAAATTAGAGTGGTGGCAGAGTTTAGCTGGTAAGAGTTAACACACATTCTTTGACAGGAATATGATCAAATCCTTTCCTGCAACCAGCAAAGCAGGTTGAGAACAGTGTTAGGAAGATGAGCATGANTCCCTTTCTTGTTTTGGTTAATCTGCCATTGCAGCCCTGTGGGGGCAGTGCTGCCAGCACTGCTTTGGAGAGCCTGAGCCCAGAGCGCTGACCCTGCCTGGAGCCTGGCCAGCACCTCGGCCACAGGACTGTCCTGCCTTCCCAGCAGCCTCCCCCAGGCCTTGTGAACACAGCTGGGACCACAAAAGGTGGGGATTTGCAGCCTCTTTGTGCTGGAGGGACAGGTGTGTTCTGGATACTTGGGAGCCTGGGTCTTATCTGCAATTAAAATGTGAGTTCCATGGTTAAAGGGATTAATGCAGCCCAAATGAGAACATTCCCAAAAAAGTGATTTTTGCAACTATTCTGGATTCCATTAGAATCTTCTAATATTGTTCCTTTGATATAGAGTTAATCTTCTCCATAATGAGAATATTGTAAAATACACTACTGGCAGGAGTGTGTAAATATTTTATATGAGAGGTAATATAAGTAGGATCAAATCCTGCTTGCCTCAGTCACACAGCTAGTCCCATTGCATTCACAGAGGAGTGCCACGGCGAATAAAGAGGCAGGATGGGTCCTACATGTGCTATTTCTATATTCCATTCCATCTTGAGTTCAGCTTCATTTGTAATTAACACAGTATACTGATTAAATCATTAACTGTATAGTTCATCTTTCATCAGCAGCTTGTAGATTGAGATCCTAATGTACTGTAACCCATTGCTAGGACAGCTATAAAATTTTGATTTATTGAGGCAAATATTTTCTGTTCTGGTATCATTTGTGATCAAGAAATGATACAAACAAATTTATCTAAGATAATTGCCTCCTCATGTCTGACAGTGCTAGAAAATTCATCATAAGGATATCTGGGATAAAGGGAAAGATGAATTTTTAATTCTTTTGAAGCATAATAAACTGAACTTCTTTGAGGTGCCAAGTGTAGAGATTAGAGATTTACTGAAATAAAAATGGGAAGTGTCCTTGCTTTCATACAGCTGCTGTCAGGAGGGTGGCAGTGTTAAAGTCAATCCCACTAGAAATTACTTTGTAGATTTTTTTTTTCTTGTTTTTCTATCCCAGTTGCTGAAAGTCTGAAGTTTTAAACTTTTTGTCCTCTAGGTCCATCTATTTCAATAACTGTCTCAGCACCTTTACATTGTAGTATTCTAATGAAAAGCCCCTGAGTGACCTTGTGAAGTGTGATAAAGCCAGAAGAAAGCAGCGCTGCGTTTACAAATTTTATGTTCTTAGCAATATCTTAAGGCAGCAATGTTTTGGCAACATTAAAAAACTACTGCCATCTTCAGAAAGTGGCACTCTGTAGTTCTTGGAAAGTCTTGGAAAGATATCCACTATCGTCCTGCTGGAGGCATGTGTCCTAGAACAGATGTTTCAGTACCATCTCCCAAACATAGAGCAATTTATAGAGCCCATAAGTGGTGCAGTATTAACAGTCCTTCATCCACTAGATGCCAATGTCATTCTTAACAAGCCATTAATTGTAATAATGAGGGTTGAAAATATCTCCAGAAAAACTGAGTATTTTGAATGCTACCATAGGAGAAATGATCTCACAAAACCTCGTCTGGTTATTTAAATATCATTTATAGTGGCATTTACAAATATAACTTTGGATTCTGATCCTACCTTTATGAACTTGGGCTAAATGGGACATGAGGGGCTACATTTGGCATAAGAGGTGATTTAAGACTCCTGATGCTCCAGTCTCTTCTGTGCATGGCTTATTGCCAATAATGTGAAATATTAGCCACAAGATGTCCTCACAAGAAAAATGTTGGTTGCCAGCTCTTCGAAAAGAGGCAATTGTTTCTGTCTGAGCCTGTGCAAACCAAGCCAGTGCTTCCTGGTTTTAGGCATCCAATGGTTCTGGAAACCTCGGGGCTAGGAGTATGTGATATGATCCTAGTTTGGGCCAAAACCTGCAGTGGGGAAAAGGGACTGCAAATCACACCTAGGTCTGGTAGAACATGATCTCAACCCCAGGTGTCCCAGTGACTCCAAGGCCTCTCTCTCTTCCTGAGGAGCAGGGACTGGTGCCTCAGGCAGGAGGGACAGGAACAGATGTCATGGGCAGGAGGCCATGGGCAGTGAGAGATTGGAGTTGTCTGCAGCAGGAACTCTGCAGAAATTAGAGTGGTGGCAGAGTTTAGCTGGTAAGAGTTAACACACATTCTTTGACAGGAATATGATCAAATCCTTTCCTGCAACCAGCAAAGCAGGTTGAGAACAGTGTTAGGAAGATGAGCATGAAGCAAAGTGGACAAGGGAGAGTTAATGACAAGACATCCAGGCAAAAATCTTTTATCTCTGGGGGTTGTAGAGAAATTCATATACTTCTTTCTTTAACGTGGCTGGATTAGAGATTAGTAGAGAATCAAAAGCACGTTTAGGAAATCCTGAAGCAGTGAGCCTTGAGTTTTTTACTCCTCTCTCCTTTTTCACATCACACCACTCTCAGTCAGTTTTTGATCACAGGTTCTGGTTCGTCTGCAGTTCCTTTTCTATCTTTGATCAATGTTTGTCTTTGATCTCCATGTTTCTGTCTGTTCTATTCTTTTGTCTCCAGTCTATGACTATTATATTTTTCCCTTTTTTTCTGTGCTATTATTTGCCTTCCAGTGGGTCTTTCTTCTTGTCTCATTGTACTTTATCTCTGTCCAAAATGGTGTACTGGGTGTGAACAATGAACGAATTGATTTCAAATGAGCTGACGCCAGTGCTTAGCCAATCCATATCACACATAACAGCTCACTGAGCGAGGACAATAAGGGATTCAAATCAAAATTAATTCACACTGATGCTTGGAAAATCCGTGTGGAAGGCTGTGGACTGATAGATCAGGATGGTTTGGGGTAACCAGAGTTTTAAGAAAATGTATCTTTAAGTAGAAAAAAGAAATCTATGTCTGCCTTTTCCTTCTGCTTTGTTATCTTTGGATAAAACAGATTAGCAAGTGTGTAACTGATTAGTTAATTAGTAAGAGTGGGCCCTGAAGACTGGTTACCAGAGACGTGAGGAATGATTGCAGACTAAAAATGTAACAGCAAAGCAGAAGTTTGATGGTGCATTTCTCCCATAGAAAATCTTAAAGCCATGCAATTGCAGAGCCTTTCCAGCACAGGTTGCTCCTGTTCCTCAGAGATGGAGCTACTGTATTACTGCTCTGTGGCTTAGACATGTGAGTTGAAAGGAAATATAAATAACTGGGAAGAGAAAACTAATAATTGGAAAAGCTTGACAGAAACTCCTCTGTGTCATGTTCCCAATCTCAGGTTTGCCACAGGCTGATTCCTAATAATTCCACCCATTGAGCTAAAACTGTTATCCAAAGAATCATGTCTGAATTTAAATTAGTTTTTCAGTTATTATTTTTTGAGTGGCTCCATCAAATATATATAAAAGTGGGGGAAAGGCCTTGTTTTTACATATGAGTGCTCTTTCCAGAGCATGCCAGAACCTGACATTTCTTTGAAGCTTTTCTAAATTTCAAAGGAGGTAATATATTTAAAACATCTGAAAGTTTTTACGTCTCTCTCTCTAATTATTTTTGATGTGATACTTCTCGGGACACATAAAATAAAACCATTTTCTGCCTGATCTTAATTGAGGAGACTCTTATCTCCCTCTGTAATTACTGATGAACAAGATTTCTACATGGATTAAATTGCATATCCTCACAAACTGGAACAGGGTTATTTTTTTGTCTTTCATAACACACTTTCCTAAAGCTTTTCTTTTTCTTTTTTTTCTTTTTCTGCAACATCTCCATCCCCATACAAACACTTTATTTACAGCTGTCCACAGCTGTATTACACTGACTGCTCTATAATTACTTTTATTCCTGCAGATTACAACTACCTTAGGTATTCAGAGAGGATATATAAGCATAATTACTGTAAGTGGAGAATATTGCCATGGTGATGCCATGATTACAGGAAGGCTCCTCAGGAATGTCCTGAGTTCAGAAATGCTTTCCTCAGCCAAGGCAAAGCCCAGTGACTCAGGGAAATCCATTTCTGCTCCCAGCAATGTCTTGGCAAAGGTGGGTTCATCTCACTCCATCATACAAGGGCAAGGTACACTTGTGTCATTGAGCCTGAATTCCATGAATTCCATGAATTCATGCCCTGGAATTCCTGAGGGGAGTACCAGGGAAGGGTTTGGTGCTAGGGGAGGACAGAAGTTTGCTCAGGTCGCTTTCCCTCGAGGTTCAGCTCAGCACCTTAGAGAGTCTGTGTTGCTGCTCTTTGGCACACAGCTGAGATGTTCACAGGCATTTTCAACTTTTTGGATTAAAGTTGGATGCTGGTATTGATCAATAATATGCTTTGGCCTCCTCCATGTGTTACTTTGACTGGCATTCCTCCAGAGAACGAATTTCTGCATTGATTTTTGGTTTTAAACACTTCAAAAAAATTTGAAATATTTTTTTATGCTGTAAAAAAGTTTCAGTTCTTCTCTTTTCCAGATTTTTTTTTTTTTTTGGTCAGGCATGACCTCTGGATAAGTAATTTTCATCTTAATAATCACCAAATAGCAATAATTTTCTGCAATGATCACACCTCCTGGCACTTCCCAGTTGTGTTTCTCAGGTAGCATGTTGGGTTTTAACTTTCCCCATCCTGTATTTTTCCCAACAATATAAATATTGTGTTCAGAAAAAGTCGTTTATGAGTCTCTACATATCACAGCACAGGCAGATATTTGCAGACATGGCAATATTTTCTGCAGAAATGAACTCATTACACATGGGACTCATTCACTGGAGCTCTGTGCACAGACATGGAGCCTCTTTTAACCTCATGTCCTTTACTGAGCTAAAGCAATGCTAAGAAAGAGACAAAGATCATAGTTTAAATCATAATTAAACAAAATTCTAGTTAAATAAAAAGGGAGGGTAAATGGCATGACAATCCCAATTGAAGTGTTGCAAAGACACAGGTAAATAGCATAGATTTTCTATCAGTGCCTGGGATTTCACTGAACCCACAGCTGAATGCCATTCTGGTGCAGTGTCTCTGGCAGCCAGAGCCATGAGCATTGTGGAAATGTTGCTTATTCAGTGTGCTTTTAATTCAGAAGGCGTTGTGCCATCCACTGAACTGCCTTTGCTGACCACTGCTGTCAACAAAGGGGAAAAAAACCCCAAACTGCCTGGAAAACCAGCTCTGCTCTTTTCTTTGGGCTCTTAATTTTATAGCTCTGCTCAGTAAGGAGTAACTGGGTTTGTAGTTATTGATTCTTTTGTGAGCACTGCAGAAGTTCATGAAGAATATTCAATATTCAAGTTGTGTGTCTCTCGCTGGCTACTGGTAAATGCACATTTTTCACAGTGCTATTGAACACTTGTTTGTTATCTTGGAAAGCAGAAGTACCCATATATCAGAGTATCCCTCACGTGGCCTTCGTTTACTGGTAGCTGGCAGGAATTCTAAGTAGATAAAATAAGAAAAGCATGAGGCAGGACATTATTATTTTTTGAATGAAAAGAAAGCCACAAGTCCTGAGAATCCTGAAACCAGTTGAGCACAGTAAAGGTCCCAAAAAGCACAGCTTTCAGTCTAAATAACTGAAATAATAAGGCATCATGGTGCAGCTTAAGTCACAGTTCCAGCTAAATCTGAATTAGAGTATCAGCAAATACTTTTGCCATTTTGTACTGTTCTGATTTTATTGTTTTGCTGCATGTTCTGTTCAATGATTGACTTGAATAGACTTGAGAAAGTTGATCAATGCAGACATGGCAATTACAGATGAATAAATTACAGCCCTTCTCCAGCTGAACTGTGGAAAGAGTTGGAAGCTTGTGTGTGTGGGGTTCACTGAGTTTTCCCACCGAGACTGTCAGATTTGTTATTACTAAACAATGCTGTGTGTGCTGTAGGCAGAGAAAGCTGCAGGGTTGTGTTTAGAATAATAGTGTGTTCACAAATAGTACTCAAATAGCTCTGAAATATCACAGTTAGCTGCATCGTCATTCTATTATCTCACTGCTTCATGCTTCTGAGACCTTTTCCTAACAGACTATGAAATCATTCCAAATGTAAGATGATAAATTAATAGAACAAAACAAATTGGAGTCAGTAGGAGTGCATTTAGCTCTAACAAGACCCATCTGAGTTTCAGATTCTCTCTTGCTATTATAAAAAATAAGGCTTGTGTCAGAACTCATCTTTTTTTTAATTGCTCCTGCACAAAGCACTGGATATTTTTTTAAGGGCTAATGGAAAGGAACAGTCTCTCCAATTCTTCACAAAATCATTTTTTTAAAGCAGGAGGGAAAAATGTGAGCTATAAGAAGAAATACATTTCATATCACCTAGGGTAGAAGGAATGGATATTTGGGTTTTTGCACTGCATCACAATGTACAGGGATGGCTTTAGGGTAAATAATGTTAAATATTTGCAGGAAGTGAGAACTCAAACAAGACACATTTAGAGGTGGAGTGTTTGATGTTATTTTTGAAGAGGCAAAGAAGTTTCCTATGCTCTCCCTGAATGTATTGAAGGTTTTTAAGTTTTGTTAGGTTTTTTTCCCTTGGTGTGGAAGGAAAACTATTGAAACATCCCTATTTTGCTAAACACATCTCTTATGTGCCAGCGAACTGCAGCAGCCTGGAAATTAAGGAACTGAGATTCTATTCTTCTGGAGAATAAAAGACCATTAAACTCTGCCTCCTTCACCCGATGCTCATAATGAATTTTTCTGCTAGGAAGCAGAAAGGTGTTTCATTTGCTGATCTGTTCTTTGATTTGATTTCCTAAGATTAAGCAGATTATTCAGAGCACTTTTGTTGTTCTTTTGATAATACTTCATCATAGCTCCTTTGCTTCAGCTGACTCTGATAGTGTAAAGAGATGTTCGAGTCAGCTTGATGATAAGTGACTTGATTAAGAATACAAGAACACCTCACATTCAGAAAAGTCTTTCATGCACTCACGTGGTGTCACAATATTGCCTTCCCCACATCCAGAGATGCTTTCCTGTTGTTGAAGGCCACAGTAACATTCTGGGGAGTTCACATGCCCCACTGTGTCCTGGCAGCATCTCCACACGGCTGCATTTATGCACCGTTCCAGGCAATGTCAGTAGAGTTTGGAAAGACCTGCAAACTTTAAAGAGCTAAGAAAAGAGTCTTGGGGTTTGAAAACTGTGTTTGTGTTCTTATACAGTCTTCTCAAAATGATTTCCTTCATGGACACTGGCACCGTTGAGTTGGTTGGAAAGGGATTTCATCAAGCCAAAGGAAAAAACCATGAAGGGGTGGGAACTGAAGGGTAAGTTTGTCAGAGATACAATTCCTTTCCCTTAAATTGTTAGCCTTTGTTGCAATGCATTCAGCATTGAAATGTTATGCAGGGAAGAGGCCAAACACAGTGTAGAGGATTTAATAAAACTGATCAGCTCTGCTCTGACATGTTAAAGTGGTGCCATTTATTAGAAAATGTTTTCAGAATCTCTGTTCTGTTTCCTCTTGAAAGAGAGAAAGAGGTGATGAAGGAGGCAACTTCTGTCCAAGAGACACTTCATGTTCAGTAGTTTTGCCAGATTAGAAGCAATGTTGTGCTGAATTGAGGATTTCTACTGTTTGGTAGCAATGGAAAAGAAAAATGATTAGAGGACTCATTATCTTTAAGTATAAGAATAATGCCCTGAATACATAGTTACAGATACTAATGGCACTCAAGATTCAGTTGTGTGTCCCTACATGTGTAAAATTTTTTATTAATGGGGTTCTCTTTCTCTACTGGTGACCAATGAAATGAAAATCCAACTCTTTGCTAGTGTTCCTCTCCCACTGCCCATGCCTTCTGCAGGTGTTGTAATGTGAGAAGCACAGCTCTGAGCTTCCAGCAAACCACGGAGCTTCAGCAAGTTCAGACATGCCACCACCATCTTAGGGACAGACAGAACACAGTGACAGTGGGGTTAGAGTCAAGGAAGTGTCCACAGTGGCAACCTCTGGGCAAGGATGAAGGGCTGATGGAGAGGCAGCTGCTGGCCACGCTGGGGTGGCCCTGGCTGTGCCAGGGTGGAGGGCACAGGAGGTGGGGAGAGGGCTCTGCCCCTGCCCGGGGTGTGGAACAGGCGTGGGCATCTGTCTGGGTAGAGACATGATACAAAGTGGTACAAACTATATTAGGAGAACAGAGATGTCTGCATTTGGTAAATGATTGTATTTTCTTTGTATTTAATTTTTTTTTTGCAGTAATTATGACCTCCTGCTCGTTCCTTGAGAACTTGATGATCAGTTAGGAATAATGGAGGAATAATGTATTATTCCTTCACAGAGTAAATGAAATTAAATGAGGCTTTCAGAGTAGCTAAACATAATCTATAGATTAAGCAAAACAATGCAGTACACATGCTATGTATGTTTAATTTCTTTCCCTGGGTGTTAGTTTATGTAAAACTGCAGTTATCTCCATTGAAATGTCCCCAAAAAAACAGTGGAGAGGAGTAAAATAATATTCCAGCAGGAGCATATTAATAATCTTGCTTATCAGACTGAAAGTGTGAAAATTTTAGAAGTGAAATGCTCCTTTTTTCCACAATTTGGAACATAGGTATGAACAATTGATTTTGATCTCATAAGCCTTTATAAAAGCTGAAGTTTATATCAAGTGGGTGCAGTGAGCTTAGTTTCAGAGGCAACTGATAAGAGGTTTATATTCTATGAGTAAATGCTTGTTAGTTACAGACTATTTTTCAAAACCAGAAAAGATTACATTTAAAACACGAACCTTTCACTGTATGCACCTCTTCTGACTTTTAGTAAGTGCTGTGTATGGATGTTGATTTCTGAAACGTGAGAAATACTGGATACTGGCTTGATCTTGTCAATTAATTTCAGAAATGCTCAAAAACTGGGTTCTTGGTTGCTGCATTACCTTGGAACCATTTCTGGATCTCTCTGTCTTAGGCTCAGAGGATTTGGTTATTATTTTGGTATTTTAAGTTACATAGCTATGGTCTGAAGATCTTAGGGTTTGTTTTAAAGTCATGAAACAGATAAACTTACTTAGGAAGACTTAGATTGGAGGCTGATGGCAGAGGGCACTTTCCATGCACAGCAATCAAGAAAGAACAGATAGAGCTTGCAGGAAACCAAGAATCCATGGAAATTTGTTGGACTAGAAAGGATGACTGAGGCCCAGGCTTCATCCAGCAATGATTTACCTGGAGAGTAGATCTGTAAAAAATCCTTTTATTTTAAGCTGGTTTTCCAACTGCAAAGCTTCTCTACTCAGGAATTCTAGCCTGTTTTAATCTATTTTCAAATAACATTCAATTCTATATTTTTACAATGTTAGTGTGTTACATTAAAATAAAGCAGATTCACCTCTTAGCCTTGGCTAACTAGGGTTCCAAAGGAAAGCATCATTCGATGTAGGGCCTATTATTGGAAGGATTTGAGTAATGATTTTCCATGATATGAATCAAAGAAACTCTAAAGTCTGAATAGCCCAAACAGATACAAAAAGCCCATGGGTGATGACTGAAGAT
The DNA here is from genome assembly GCA_013400515.1 of Erpornis zantholeuca. NCBI lineage: Eukaryota > Metazoa > Chordata > Aves > Passeriformes > Timaliidae > Erpornis > Erpornis zantholeuca. The sequence goes on from VZTN01032680.1 coordinate 210,672, forward strand.
CAGCTTTGTGATTTTGTTAATTTCTGTGCCAATAAATCCAAAACTGAGAACAGTTGTGCCAGAGCAAGAGTAGAGACTTTTCTAGTCAGTTTGAAAAAGTTCATGATTAAAGACTAACTTTGAGGCTCTCGTCAATAGTTCCAAAATTAAGTTTGTCATAACACTTTATATAATGCTAATGATAAGCTATTTATTGTGTGGAAAATGTCAGTTTATTTCTTACTCTCTTCTTTTGATCTAATACTTCCTGACATGTTGAAGTCTCAGTATTTAGGTCTCTGCAGTGATTATCCAGGAGAAACCCGTGTAGCTGGGGAGAGGGGAGCTGTACAAGGATGAGGTGCAGCACCTCTGGAAATGGCTGAGGGGTACAGTGGGCCCTGAAATGAAGAAGCTCTTTATGACTTTGATCTGGTATCACAATGGAATGTCTGTTGCTGCTTTATGTATTAGATATGTTGCACAGTTCCAGCTTGAGGCCAAAAGCAAGTAAGATTAAATGAGGGGACGGGGAGAGAGAAGATGCTGGGAACAATGAAATGGCTTCAGGGCAGGAGAAGATTCTCCCTCCAAGAGGCTGTGGCTGGTTGTGCCATTGTGCTCCTGCACACACAGGACAGGGCTGAGTAACTGCAGCAGTGAATGTGGGCACTGCCTTAGCACAGCCCAGGGAGAGGAGCTGACACTGGAAAAGCTGGATCCTGGTGAAGGAAAAGGCAAATGCAGCCTGGACTCCTGTATACATGGCACCTGAATTCCAGTTTTGGTTGCAGTGAACATTTCACCACAATGCCAAAGGAGAGCAGTGCTGCTGAGAAGGACTGACAATTCCTTCTTGTGTTGCAGCCTGGCTGCTGTGCTCAGGCTCGGAGGAACACCCTCTACAGCAGAAGGTTAAGGGCCTGCAGGCAGAAGTAAAAGATCAGAGCTCACCCACAGAGCAGTTGGATCGAAGACTGCTCCTCTCTTTTGAGAGTTTGAATCTCTCTGTGCAACATACTTTTCAAGCTAAATCTCAGTAGCTTATTCTTGATTCAAAAGTAATCTCAGGGCAAATAAGAATTTTCAGCTAACTTACTGTTAACCAACAAACTCTGCATGGGATTTTGTCTGTTCTAAGAAAACATGGGTAGGTAAGATTGTAATATTCTGTAAGAACTTCACTAAGATCCATTTTAAACCTCCCAAATAACAGCAGTTCCAGAATTGGATCTTGCTGTAAAAAAATCAGAGTTAGAAGCAGTCTCAAATGCATCAGAAAATGTTGGGGCAAAACTTCTTTTGTTTTTACATTTCATTAAGGCATTTCTAAGGGCTCAGTCATAAAATCATCATCAAACTTGAAACACCCAAAAGTTGCATTCAGGCATAAACCATCTTTTAGTGGATCTTTACGAATCCTCCTCTAATCTTACTAATGGATCTTACTGGATCTTACTAATCCTCCTCTCTAATTTACTGCCAGGGAAGTAAGTAATGCATCATCCTCTTTTTTATTTTCCAGTTGTCAGAGTATGGATAGTGGTAAAGTATTTAAATACATTCTGAAACAAACCATTGTAGATAAAAGTTGCTTACTGTGTTCACGATAGACACACACATATCCCTGCTGCATTTCTATAAATACCATTTAAGATTGTAAACAAACTTAAATCCTGCTTTTGACTACCAATTATTATTTGGTCAGAAATTTTAAGCAATGAGTGGATTTTTTTTTTGTCTGTTTATGTGTACATTTTTTGTCTGTTTATGTGTACATTAGCACTAAAGTGGCAGGTATCTTATGCAAAGCTGGAGTTAATGTAATGGAATTATTTCTTAAGGCTCAATGGTTTCCCTCAAACCACAGGTTATCGATTGATTGGGAAGAGTAACCCTGTCATTAACCCTGGTCTGCTGAGAGCTGACCTGGCCTCGGCTGTAAATCCTTGTTAAAACCAGGTGATAAGAAGTAATGGAAGGACAAGGACCTCGTGGGTATCTTCCTTGCCAGGCTTGTCTGTGTTTGCCCAGGTGGATGGGCGATGGGCGATGTGTGTGCCAGTGCAGCGCCCGCGGCTCCCCCCAAGCCTGGACACCTTCAGCTTACACAGGCCTCGGAAAGTTAGCCTGGCAAGTTTGATCACGCTGCTTTGGGTCTAGTTCTGACAAGTCCTAAATACCCGCAAGGCCTGCGCCAGTGTTTGGCTGGCCTTCCCTTAGAGCGCCCTTGTGTGTGTGTGCGGCCGTACCTGTCCGTGCTGTGTCCCGTGGCCGCCGACCGACCCTTGCCAGTGTCCGAGAGGAGCCCGGCTGTGCCTCCCCTGGCTGTGCCTGGCCGCTGACCCTTGCCAGTGTCCGAGAGGAGCCCGGCTGTGCCTCCCCTGGCTGTGCCTCGCCCGTCTCCGGGCGGGCTCTGTGCTTCAGCCCCCGGCTGCCTCCAGGATCTCCGCGTCTATTCCGTCCTGGAGGACACAGGGCTGCAGGCAGAATGCGGCGGAGCCCTTCCCGTGTCCCAGACGGGGAAGGCTCGGCCTTCCCGGCCCGAGCTGTCGCTGGCTCTGTAGTTTGCATCCACTGCCCCAAGGGTGCACTGCTGGTTCGTGTTCGTCCTTCCCTCGCTCGGCCCCGGCGGCAGCTTCTCCTCACCCAGGAGGGACGGGGCTCTCACCCTCCCCTGTCCGCATGGCTGGGATCCCTGAAAAACTCATTTCCAGAGCGAGGGACCCGAGTGTGCTCTTGGGCTTGTTCACATTGAGTTCGTAGCAGAAGGAGGAGGTGGAAACAAAAGAGTACCTTTCATCCAAAACACACAGTGCCTTTGAACACTCAGCAGTGTTTGAACAACACAAGTGGCCACTTGCTGCAGTATAAAGAAGTGTTTGAAAGATTGAATGCTGATCGTCTGAGCTGTCCATGCCCCTTATTCTCATTCACTGTAAAGAAATAAGTGCTGTAAACCCAAGATATGACCTCTGATAATTTTTTAAAAAGCTCTCCACTTTCCCCATGACACAGGTAGGTTTACAACAGACATTAGCAGCTAACCAGGGTACTGCTGAACTGTCTAACGAGGATTTTCCTTTCTGGAGATTTTTATTAAATAAAAGGCTTAGACTACCAGGAAGATGTTGGTTGTTTCCAGTGCCCCATTCCTTTTTTCCCTACTCCGTGGGTGATCAGAACAGAGAGCTATCTTACCAGATGCAATATTGTCAGATAGAGGAACACTTAACTAGCAATATTTCTATAGTTAAACAAAAGTGGAGTTATAGCCAAGCATATTCTTTACTCCCACACATTCTATATTTTTCATTAGGTTTATTCATAGTTTTGCCATTGACAGAGAAGTAACTTTAAACATTCTTCCTTATAAGAAACAAATGGTCTAATTCTGGCTTCCTGAGCAGACAGGCTTTGTTTATTGAGTTTTAAACGTGTTATATAACTCCTCTTATCACACATTTAGGAATTCAAAGGCAGGTTTCTAGCCTGAAGGTCTCTGATAACATCCTATTTTCTCTTGTATTTTTTCTACCTACGGTTTCCAACTTTGTGGCACTATTAACACTCCATCAGTAATTTTAGCCAGTCTCTTCAGATAACAACAAAACTTAACTTTTATGATAGAGGATATTTTCTAGTGTATAAACCCTCTGTATTGTATAACCAATTTATAATTAATATCTTATTTCCCACTGATTATTATACTAAAACCTTATTCAGTGACAGCATAGAGCAATTATTAATTAGGGTGGAAAATGGAAAATTTAAAATAAGTATACTGAAACCCACTATCAGGGGTTTGTATCCTCTCAGAGGAGAATACTTCGTTATCAAATCTTGTATCCTTTCAGAGCAGATTTGTACAAACTGTTTTATAGCAAAGTGCACTTTCATTATTTGCAATCAGATGTATTTTCAATGTGAAGAATTGGAATCCTTTGTACTTTGATCAAATCAGTGGGCATATCTTTGCTAAGAAAGCCTTCTAGTTTCATTTTTGAAGTCTGCCAGCAGTGTCTGTTCCTTTGGTAGCTACAGCCTGTCTCTCCAGGGGCACCTTCTGCAGTAACCCCAAGCTAGACCCATTCCTCCAGGTTTCATGTCTTCCCATTGCTTCCAAGCAGAGATTTTGATCTTCTGTCTGCAGGCTCAGGCTTCTTCTCAGACTCCCACAATACCTGCTAAAGACACTTGTGCAGCTACAATTGGGTTTGTAACTTTAAGTGAATCAAATCTGTTAGAAGAAAAAGCAAGAGTGATGCTTTTCCACCACTGATGTAATAGAAAGACTAAAGCTGGGTTGCCAAAGCTATAAAGATGCTTCATTTGTTGTGCAGGTTGCAAGAGACTTTCCCAAGAGCTTTGGACCAAGGGAGACTGCAGCCCTTATCCCCAGGTTGAAGCAGCAGAGCCCTGCTCTGCCAGTGCCACTCTGCAGCTCCTGGAGTACAAGGACTTAGGGCAAAGCCTGCATCTTTCTCTTGCTTCGGTGCAGTGCAGCCTTGGGAGGGGAAAATGGTGTTGTTTGCTACGTAAATTGTAGGGTTTGGTGGGGAGCTCTGACAGCAAAGCTTTTTATGTATCCCTGATCACCACTGTGTTTCTAGGAGGATGTGAAAGTTTACAGGAAGCATCAGGAAGGGATGTTTACTGTCACATTTAATAAAGCTCCATGTTCAGAGAAAAAGCATGCAGTACTAGTTGTGGCAATTACTCACTGGAAATGTGCCCCTTTTATCCTAGGTTTGGTGCTATTTCTGTTATGTGTAAGCTTTTCGTCATGTAACTTGGATTCCTGAATCCCAGCATATGGGCTTTCTGATTTATTTATGTTGTTGATGAAGGTGTGATTGCTTAACTTCTTTATCTGACTTTTTTTTTATTCTTTCACTTCATGCCTGGATTTCTGACAAAATTTTAAATAGTGAATAATGAATTAAGCAAGATGTTTGGCTGTACCAAATGTTGCAGTGTCTGTTGGGACTCAGAAAAATTGCACACATACTGAACTCAGGCTTTGGTTGGAAACTTGTGTGGGTGGCAGAACATACCTATCTGAAGTGCAAAGGCCGAAGACTTAAATAGGGGTAAAACTCAGCCTTCCCAGAACCAAAGAGAACTGTAGTGATGTATGTCATTACCTGTCTTCTGCAAGAGAAAATGAACTTCTTGGGCTTGTTTCATGTCTTATAATTCACAAGTTTTGTGTCCAAGAAAGGTAATGGAAGCTCTTAACCCAATAATAGTGTATTTATATTACATGCATTAAAGCAGGCTAGGTTGTTGTTTGCAAGCATCAAAATGCACATTATCTTCAGCCAAGAAGAGGGCTGTAAAATAATTTAGAATATAAGTAATGGATACAAACTAAAAAATACAATTGGTAAACCAAAACTAACCAAATCAGTTTTGATGAAGACCACTTAAAATGGAAGGAGTTTTTCAATTAACCCAAATAAAGGTTTAGATCCCAGATAAACTACTCTCTGTTCTTATTCTACCACCACATTTCATCCCTTCCAGCTTTGTAAAGGGCAAGGCCTCTTACTTGTTGAATTCATCAACAACAGCTGATGATGATGCTGCTTTTTCCCTCTAAACTGTGTTTAATATGCTGTCAATTAATTTCCAGGTAGGTTATATATTACATGCTGATTTGAAAGTGCAAATCTTATTGCAGTGCAAGCTGCACCTCGTTCGACTGTGCTCCTTCTCTGTCTGGGACTTGTCTGGAGCATGTGTTGTCCCCCTTTGATCCTGTGTGGCTGTGGGTGCATGGGATAGACTTCAGCTTTCTGGTCTCCACTTAGGATAACTGGTGCTTTAGTTTGTGGTATTTAGTTGAGGAATTAAGACATTACCACTATTTCTAACAGAAGAAATAGATTTTGTTTCTGTGTTGCTGGTGATTGCAAATTCTTCGTGAAAGAGAAGGCTCACAAAACCTTATCTGCATTGACATGACTTAAGAGGTGGCAGAGCTGTGGAAAAACCTCACTGCAGGATGTTTTGGAACAGCCCTCTCCAGTTCATCCCAGCCATGGAGTGGTCCTGCATTGCCGTCCTCTCCTTACTGCACACGGGAAACCAGGTGGGGCTGGGGCAGGGACCAGCACTGTGACCTGAGCAGTGGGGCAGGATTAAATCTCCAATTTCACCTCAGACATTTTGTCACTTCAGTTCTCCAACTGAAAATAAGGAATAACGTCTTGCTAAATGGAGTGCAAGTTGGAGAAAGAAGTCCATGAACGATTGTGGAGCAGCCTGGTGCTGTGGCAGGGCTGGCCAGGTGCTCAAAGCCACGGTGTGCTAACACCCAGCTCAGCAGCCCGAGGGAGATGTGAGCCAGCAGGAGGGCATTGTTTGATTAACAGAGCAGGATTTGCAGGCTGGATTATCAGCTCTGCAGTTTACCAGCACTGCCTGCTCTGCCAGGTCAGACAGGCAGTGTGCAGGGGAACACTCCTGAGGAGGATCCGTAGTTCCTTTATGTTCTGTCTCGTACTGAGCACTCTCTGGCCCAGAGCTAACAGCCTTCCTTCACTACAGGATCCTTGTGATTAAGACCTCTTTAATTACATAAGACCTCTTGAGGAATATTATCTAAAAAATTAGCAAAGAACATCGGAAACTGTGTTACCTAGGCAGCTGAAAAGGTTTTATTTAATCAGTCTAAGTAAGCAGTTAGAGACCAGTCAAAAGAGGAAATAACCTTTTGTCAAATGTGATACTTTTAAGATTTCAGATTACTGACTAATCATCTCTAATTAAGATCTTAACAGAGCAAGAGCATCCGGATGCTTTTTTTCTGTGCCTGAACATTTCCAGAGGTGTGGCTGATGTGTATTTTTTCTGCACTATTTTTTATTTCTGTTTTACTTCTCTAAAAAATACCAGTCCTAGGAGGGGGAGAAGATCTTGTATGGTTGTTTTTCACTTTTCATCTTCTGTTGGAGTTTAGTTTATCAGACCATCTAATTAATTTCAGGTGTAGGTAAAACATTAACAAGTGTATGTGTTTTGGGTATTCTGAGGGCCTTTTTTTTTAAAGTGCCATCTCCTTAACTAGTAGACCCTTATGCTAAGCCAGATGATATTTAGAAATTCTACTCATGCTCATGTATGATGAAAATGGCTTGTGGAGATGAAAGGAATGATTTGAAGGGGCCAGTATGTATGTAGCTATGTAGTTTTCTACGAATGGGTTGTTGAAAAGCAAATGTTATAAAAACTAGTGCCAAACAGCCAGGTCAGAAGGCTTAAAAGCCACTTCAGTTTCTCCACAAGATAATGAATGAAAACCACACCATTTCTAAGGCAAATGCTTTCATTCAGGTCCTTAATTGTAGTAAGGACATAATAATAAAAAAAAAAATTGTTATAATTTCATTGCATGTTATTACAAGACACTGCTTGAAGCAGGTTTGTGATGTGCACCAACCAGTACCTGGAATTGCTCAACAAACCTTCTGTCTGATGCCTTGGTTGGACTGGTAGACCTGAAAGAACTTTTGGCTAGACACATGATGGGGCTGGAGAATTTTGATGAAGAAATTCCTTGCCCACACCTTCTGCTTGCCAGGCACCTTTTCAGCATTCCCTCTTTGTGAGTGTAGCTCCCTCAGCAGGCTCTGCTATGCAGGGCTCACGGTGAGCAGTTTAACACACACAGGGCCCCAGCTCCCAGTGCCTTGTGTGTGTAATTTAGAGAGGAAGTGAACGAGCAGCCTTGGCTGCTGAGATTATCAGAGTGCAGACAAACACAGAGTACCTAACAAGCATAAAAACTTCAGAGGCACTGCCACAGTAACACTGCTTTGGCCACATTTCCACACAGCCTCACTGCTTTTTCTTGCGTTGGGGAAGGTTTCCATCACGTCTTACTGGCCTGGTGATAAACTTAGAGTATCCCAAGGAACAAAATAGTTATTGAACTCTAAAAGCATCTGCATTTTCTCTGACATAAGAGATCACCAACTTTCTGGAAATAGAGATAAATGCAATGACCAAATCACTTGACAGGTTTATGAAGTCCAACTCAGTAATACATTTCCTCAGTACCATCGTTAGACATGTTTTGAAATCTTGCTATTAATATTATTTTTCTGAAAAAAAGAGCTTATGTTCCTGTACTTGATGGATTGTCCAAGAAGAAGAAAAAGATGCAGCAGACAAGTGGTTTGAAGGTGCTCAGAGGTATTTATTAGAGCAGGCTCTTGTTTGCGTGATGTGAATGCAGACATAGCAAAGTGTGCACAAACAGCTTCCTGCTAGCAGCTTGTGATGAAGATGTTAAAAACAAAGTGGGAGTTTGAAAGGGCACATCTGCTGGCTACTGCAGCTACAACCAAAGGTTTGTCAGAAAGCTATTAAGGGCTGAGGCTTAACCCAGCTGCAGTGCAGAAGGTCCCTGTGTCCCTGTGAGCGTGGCTGGGAGCCTGTGTTCATTGTGTCACCGGCTCAGATGGTGTTACTGCAGAGGGGCTTTCCTCTTCTCCCACGGATGTGTGTTGTTAGCAGCCTCTTATGTGTTCACTGTGTACTCTGCAGTAATGGTCCCTTCTGCTGTGAGCACCAGAGCCTGCTGAAAATCAGATCTGTGGAATAAGGGAGATCCTGCAGTGAAGGATCTGACCCAGGGCCAGCTTTGCCCGAAGAGGAGGGACTGACAATGGTGCAGTTCTCCATAGCATGTTTCTGTCACCTGTGCCAACTTGTTCACTGATAATGACCACATCTGGGAGCATAAAAAAGATTTCCAAACACTGATACGAAGGGAATTGGTTTGATAGACAAATACTTGAAACAAATGCTTTATATTTTTTTTCTAGAGTTTGCTATTTTTCTACTTTGTATTTTAGTTGACCCAAGAAGTATTACCTACAGTACAAAATGATTACTACTCTTTTTTTTATGCTTCATCTCTTAAGCTATTTTTTTCCTCACAGTTTTTAAATTGAGATCCTAATTAAAACCATGGGCTTTGCTTCTCATTGTTTTTTCTTCACTTCTTTTTTTAGGGGCCTAACCCATTCATATGTGTGCAGTAACACTTTATCTCTTTCTAAGGAACAGTTGTCCATATTAAAAACAATAAGAGTTTGCACTTGCTTAGCCACTTAATATTAACTTTGCAGTACTTTATAGGTACCAGTTAATTAAGTTGTATAGAAGTGCTGTTACAGCATGGGCAGGGACAGGTGAATTGACAAACAGAGTGCAAGCATGGTTTCCTTACATTCCTAATGGGATGAAGCCAGCCCTGTGATGATTTTTTTAGTCCCTTTATAGAGGTTTATGCAATTTAAATTTCTCCTGTTCAGTGTTCCATTTTTCTGGCGTGTACAAGGGAGGATTGCAATGCACATCATAGAGGTGATCATTGCATATGTGAGACTCAGTTATAACCACATTTCCTTTACCTCTTCTTGATTGGTCTCTTTGACTTTCTAAGTTTAGCTTCATGCTTTCTCTGTGCTTCAGTACTATAAATATCCCTCCTGCTAAATTGCTCTGTTTTCTATAAATCATATCTAGATAGATCCTTTTTCTTGGTGTTATCAACATTATCTGTGTTTGGTGTCCTCCTGGCCGAGTTTCTGTTCTATGCTTGATTACAAGGAGTTATTAAAGCTGCAGCTCATGGTGAATTGTGTGTGTATGGTCCATGGAAGTCACACATGAAAAACTGTGGACTGGGTTGTGTACAATTACAGAGAGACACATGCATTTACACATATTAAGTAAGAAGCTGTAAAACATATTATCTGCAGAATTCTCAGTTGTTAGAATAATTCATAGTTTCTCTACATTTCTCAATATTATTAATTCAGCTGCAGGGAGATATGATGGTGGTAAGGTTAGATTTTCTTCTTCAGAATTCTTCTTTAACATATTATTTTTACATGATATGTGGGTAATGTGAAAAGCCCATCAGGACCCATCAGAAAAGTGCCAAATCCCCAACTTCCCTTCTGTTTTATTCAAGAGAACTCTAGCTTTAGAACTAATGAGTACAATCTTGATCTTGCCCTAGCAATAAAATGCAAAACCACTGCAATGCCATTGGGGGTGTGTTTAAGATACTGTGTCATTTTCACTGAAAAGTAAAAGCAACAAAGGCATATAAATGTTTTAGGTCAGTGAATTAAGGTCAATTTGGACTTTGCATTAAATATGTATCAATATTTTCTAAGACGTCAGAAGAGAAAGGGTCACATTCACTGTGAGACCCAAATGAAGCACAATTACCATATCCATTCTCATTGCAAGGTTTATAATTCATGCTTTACTTCAATTACAGTTTGCTTAAAAATAAAATTACAAAATCTTTGACGTTGTTCCTTAGAAAAACTGCCTTCCTGATGCTCTCCATTAGACATCATGTGCACTTTTGAAATCTCCAGATTGGGAATACATTTGAAGATAAATTTTGACAGCCGTCAGCAGCTATAGATTTGCATTAGGACAAGAACATACCCCGGAATTTTCAAGATAATTCAATTTTACATTCCATTTCTGTTTCAGAAAGTAGCATTTATCAATTCTGCCTTACTAAAATTCAGGTCTGAAAATAAAACAAAACCAGAAAAAAAAAAACAGGCAACTTGCCACAATTCATGAATCAGGTTCACCTCCTGTTTACCATGAACTTAGAGATTTATACATTCCAAATGTATAAATATCATATCATTATAATACATTTAAAAATCTCAGATGTGGTGATAGTTTTGAAATTTGCTTTCTGACAGGTCTCAGGACATGTTAGTCATTCCCCTTCTCAGTTCTAGTCCCTACCAAGCACTTCCTTCGCTGGCCTTGTTGATTCTGGTAAAACTGAATAGGATGAGCAGAGTTTGGCTTTCATTATTTTCATTCTTTTCATTATTTTCAAATGCCAGTCAGGCTTTCTGAATCCATATCTGCTGAAAGAAATAATATCCCTGAAGCTAAAAGATGAGGAGAAAAATTAAAACATGCAATCAGCAGATTTCACTACTTGTGAAAGTCTTGGCAAATACACAATAAAAGTTTGTTTACACGGCAAGTGAAACATAGCAACAATGAAATAATTGGCATTTTGTTAAAAAATTTGTATCAGCTCTGTTTGGATCCATAAATAAAGTCTCGATCCAGTGGAACTGGATGAGCAATTGCTAAAGATGGTATTTGAATAAATATACCTATACTTAAATGTCTGCAATCTGATTAATCTAAGTCATAAACATGAGCTGTGAGTTCCAGTCTGCTGCTTGTCAAATATCTGTGATTCTAGAGCCTCAGGTATAAACCAGAATGCAAAAGGAGTCTTGGGATATTTCAAGTTTCAGTTTTTGATTCATACTGGATCTAAAGCTGGATGGATTTGTGGTTTGTAATTAAATGAAAATAATTTCAGTCCTTCACTATGACTGATTTTTAAGCTCCTTTTGGGAGAGAACAATCTTCCTTTCTGTCTTCATGACAGTGTTTACTTCAACAGGACTCTGCTTCAGCCTAAAAGGCATAGTCATGATAGAGATTTCTGTGGTGTTTTTGGTGAAGATTATTCATAATGCATGTGTTCCAGAACTGCTAAGAATTTAAATAACTAAATTAAGAATGAAACTCTTTTACCCTGCCACAAAACACACAAAAAAATCCCAAGTACTCTTTTGCATGAATCTTTCCTGATTAAAGGGTAGCCTTTAGGATAGCCTAGGGTGGATAGCTTTGTGATTAATTAATATTGAAAAAAAATCAGTCGATCGAATATTTAAAAGCAGATGTGTAGTAATACAGCTACTTTCTAAATACAGTTTCCTCATACTTGCTAAGCTATGTTCTCTTTTTTCCCTTTTTTAAAATAACTTTTAGGAGCACTCCAGTCACATCAGTGACAAAACAGACATCAGGCAACCAGCAGCTATCCATTAGAGTCACATCTGGTAGGTTTGACTGACACTCAGTAGCACTGATTAACCACAGAATAACATGCCAGCAATGTAACAGGAGACGTCACTTCTGCCTGATACCAATCAATCACTCACCCTCTGCAAGCACAAATGGACATTCACAGTGGAATGAGTTTGACCCACACTCTTATCAGAATAATAGCAAGAAACTAGTGCCAGGCTTCTGGATGGGAAAAATCAAGTACGAGGCAAATGCCAGGAAGCAGATTCACAGATGGGAATGCAGGTTGTTAAATGGCACCACGGCATATGACCGTGAGAACCAGACACGTCTCCATATTGGAGAAGATGTGTTTGATCTGAGGATTGCCAGTACTCGAATTACAGAGCTGAAATATGTAAAATAATATAGCAAAATCCTGGTGCAGCATTTTGACAGCTCAGTGCTTTAAAGATCGCTTTTCCCATCAATACAGAAGATAAAATAATGTAATACTTGCAGCAAAAAGCAAGGGTCTTGGAAAGTGAGAGCTGCTTCCTGGCCTAGATTAAGTAGGGCAGCTAAGCATGTGCTAAGAGTCTGACACTGATGTTTTTGTTGACTCAATATATTTAAGTTCCTTTACATGGAACATTCTTATGTGCTCTGAGTGTCTTTATCCTTGTGGTTTCAGTATTTCAGCTCTCAAACTATCTTTATTTAATGCAGGTCAGATTGCACCTTGCTAGCCAGTCATTCCCAAGGGAATACTCCTACTCCTGCAGCTTGAGGCACCACTGAATTTGGTGCCAGTTTCTTTGGGGTCTTGCCAGACACCATGGCATGATAGGATGGGATCATTTGAATAGGTCACAGGGAGTTGGGAGCACAAAGATAATTTTCCAATCCTCTTACAAAATGCAACAGTAAGTGTAAAGTAACCCTGTGTTTCCAGTTCATTTAGGCTGTTTCACATGGCCTCTAGTGCAGGCCCCGGCCTCTAGTTAGGCCCAGTCCTAACTCTAACAAACATTGGAACAGAGAGAATGCACAAGGAAAGAAAACCTTCTGGATTTCCTGAATCTGACCTTGATACTTACATCCTTTGAATCTCTACTGCTCTATAATATTTTTTAGATTTTCGTATACCAGAGAGGAAGATTTTCTAGCTTGTATTTTTTGGACAGCTGTATGTGCCAGCTGTTTTAACAGATACATTGTGCAGTAACTCTTACAAACTTTTCTACTACAGCCTGTTATAGCTATTGCAGCAAAAAATGCTTTGCCACAGCCTCCAGATCTGCCTATATATTTGCTAGATTGGTGTAAATCAGTGAGGGCCAACTCAAAGCAGGGATGATTTGAACGGGAATAACAACTGAGAACAGAACAGGCTTTTACATTGGAAAGAATCAGTCTATCTACAAAGTAAAATACCCATTACACATCATTATTTCTTGAAACAAAAAATTGATGTGGTATCTAATATAGAGCTTGTATAGTATTTCACAAGCAATGACTGTGCAACAATCTTCTTTGAAGAAGATGGCTTTCTGAAAGCAAACTGTATGCATAATGCCCCCTAATAAGAGATGAATCTGATTGAAAATAACTGTGCAGATAATCTCATTCCATTTTTAAAAGCACTAAACTCTGTGTGATTGGCACAATTGCATTAATAATTTATAGCCATTGGGAATTGTTGGTTTCTGCCTTTTTTGGGAGTGTGAATCACGAATGATTGCTCATTTTAACAATATTGAAAAAGATTGTAGAAGTAAAGCTGAAGGGAGGAAATGTGCTGACAGAATGTGCAATAATTGTGTTGGCCAGCCTGACTCCTGGAGCTGGCTATCAAATGTGCTTCTGCTACTCAGCTAGTGAGAATCCTTAGCTAGTGAGGAAAACATCAGCTCTGGAAACAGGCTCCAGTGGCTGCTATTGTTTGAGAAGGGTGAAAACTCCCTATATCGTTGATATTTTAGATGTGGTATAAAATAAATTCCAAAATGCACAACTAGGCTTTGTTTGGTTTGTTGCAATGTCAAAAAGCTTTAACACTTAAGCTGTCACTGCTGTTCCTGACAGAGCAAAGTAGGACAATCAAAAATGATGCATGAAAAGAGCTCTCTGTGCTTGACTTGTCTGTTTTTAGCCTGCAGTGGTATATAATTGTTTATTGAGCTTGTTTCTTTGGGGATGGAATGCAGCCTGTTTTGAAGAAGGATCAGACCTTAAATATAAGATCAATTTGTATCCTTACCTTTGGAGACATATGTTCAATGTACTTCTTCAGTTTTGAAAGTGTATATATTTCTATACTGTGTTGTATATATATACATACCATTTCTTGCTTTCTTTAATGCTAAAATACAAGTAATGTATTGGAAAATTCATTTTTCTGTCTGTACAGACACTGAACAAAGATACCCAGACTTTGAGATGAACAGCTGGTGACTACTGATCTATAAAAACAAATTCAATCAGTGTTCATAAACCTTTACAAACATATAGCATTTTTGTACAAGAATCAATTTTAATTAGTTAGAGGTTTCACACATCTCCACTTGCTTAACAAAACTGTATTAGTAGCATTTACTGTGCCTCTTTTAAACTACAATTTTTAAAAGGCTGAGTTTGAGTCCATTCACTAATGATGAGATTGTGTCTAAGCAAGAGGTTCTGTTTAATATACTTCGTTCAAATTTCTAAGGAAAAGCCAGAACAATTGCTTCTGACTTCTGGTGCAGTAGGAATGTTCTCAGGAAAGAACTGCAGTCAGCTCATCACTAGGAGTAAGACTTAGGCAGAAGAGTCTCTCACAGACCATGGTTTATGATTCTCCTCTTGCTTGTTTTCCCTCACAGCTCTCTGGGCTGCTGCCTTCATTTCTGCTGACATGACCCAACTGATGCTTGGGACAATTTTTCCCCAGCAGTACTAAACAACTGTGAATTGCCTGAAAGTCCCAACCTCGGCCCTATTTTCTGTTAACACATCATTAACACTGAAAGGTACAGATTCAGACTGTCTTGTGTCCTTCTCCCTCAGCCCTGTCCAGTGGCTGCCGGTTCCCAGTGGCTCTGAGTGTCCTTCCTTCCCAGCAGGGATACCCAGGCTGGCAGGGCTTGGTGCAGGTACCCTCGGTGCCAGCTGGTTTTGAGTCCCAGGGGTACATGGTTAAGCCTCGTGGTGAATCCTCTCAGCTTGGCAGAAGGCAGCTCAGGGCCCTGCTCAGTTTTTCTCTCCTTGGTTTCCCTGTGTAGGGACTGGGGGCAGGGAGGCCAAGGAAGCAGCACCCTGCTCCTCAGCCCTGCTCCTCAGCCCAGCCTTGGGATGGAGATTCCCATGGCATCCTGGAAGGGAAACTGCCTCCCCCAGGGACTCGTGTGCTGTTTCCCTCCTCTTTCTAAGCTAAGAATGTGCTTTCCTCACCCCCATCACTCAGGGCATGCTGGGGTACACTTGTGAGTGCTGCAGCAGAAATGTTGCTCTGTCGCTTAAAAGCTCCAGCAAGTCAAGGGGGTGATACAATTTACATGACTTCAGGGTTGTGAAATCCTGATGGGACCCTCTCAGCCAGCCTCTCTCCAGCTGGCACTGAAGCACTTCTGAAGATAAATGCTACAATTTTCAGGAGAGCTTGAGGGAGTAGGTGCCTGATCTCCTTGGATTCCTTAGAAAATCCCATTTTTTATGCTTTTGTAGCATTAAAATATAATGTGTTCTTCCTTTTTTTTTTATTTTTCCCCAGAGTAAGGGAAGACTGTTTACTGAAAATAAACTTCAAAAGCATAGTGTTTTAAGATTTTCTTCTTTGTTTTAATTACTATGCATTTTCCAGTTCTTTTGTAAGTATAGCTATTGATTTGAAGAAGCCTGCATGGAGGCACTCAGTGAATAGATTGAAAAGATAATCCTATTAGTTCAATCTGACTGCAGGAGTTACTGTAATTTTTTTTTTCCAAGGGGAGGTGTAAGGCTTTTCTATGCATGTGTGGATATCTGGGTGTAAACCACATGCAGTAATTAGATCATGTCAGCAATAACAAGAAACCACAACTTCCTATTAATAATTTCTTGAGTTATTTTTGGTGTAATTATTTGCGACAAAATTAGAAAGATCTGAACCTTGAAATCTTAGCAAACTACAGACCTATTCCCTCTACAAAATAAGTAGCAAACTAGAAGATAAGTACAAAATATAGACTTCTAAGAAAATTACTACATAGAACTGTCATTCTTGCCACAGGGTAAGTGATTATGACTTGATAAATCTTAATTCCCACTGGATCTTTTAGACTTACTCTGTACTTCCTGGGAATTCTTCCTACCAGCAATGGCTATTCCTTGCCTTTACTTTCTCCATTCAAAGATTGTCTCATTTACGACCTTGTGCCTGGACTCACCTCACTACCATATGTTTATAGCACATTTTACTATGCATTTTTAAAACAAAAGTGAAAAATCACTGCAGCAGACCCCAGAAGGATCTGGGCAAATGACTGAGCAGACCTATAATTACTGACGTTGAATGCTACCTCATTTTCACATTAATTCTGTTGAGTAAATCTCCATGTGGAGGCATAAGATCCTCTTTAGCACTCTGAATCTGATCTGCACTGATGAGCTATAGACCATTAGCCAATTGTAAATTTTTGGTTTTTTCCTGAGTAACACACCAGGAAAACACCCTACTTTGTAAAAAGTAAGAAATACAATATACTTACGAAAATTCTTTCACATTTTAAGAATTTTTCAGTTGTGCTCATGTTTTTTCTTCCCAGTATCTGGTGATTTTACTTCAGATCAAGAAGAGCACAATGGCTTTTGCTACTCTGTTGGAAGTGAATGTCAGATTTATCTGTAGAGCAAGGTATTAGACAGCCTAGGAGAATTACAAGAATTTGTCCACAATGTAATCTGAACATAACACTTATAAACTGTAGTAAATTTATATTACATTTTTATTTGTTTTGGTGTAGTTTTCCTTTCTTTGCCCAGGGTACATATGCCAGAAATTATGAAACTACTTAGTGTTATTAGTGATGTGCATTTATTATCCAGAAGTGAAAACCTGAAAGGCAAGAACAATCAAAGAAGAGCAAAACATATTTGTTTTAAATGATAGACAAGGAGAATGATGATTCAACTATAAGAGTTGATTTTCCAGAAGGGATGGGAACAATTGATTAAGCTACTGTGCTTTTGAATCAGAAAGATGTACTGAGCACAAGCAAGTGTCTAGTTCTTGTGCTTTAAACTGCAAACAGGATCATATATCCCACACTGAGTTAACAAGCCTTTACTGTAGGTGTTTTCATTATTACTATTACATTATAGGCAAGCAATTACATTGAGTATAAAACCTTTTTTACACTCCGCTGATTACATTTTTAGTAACAGTTCATGAACAAATTAATCACCTCTTCAGAGAGTGTTCATTAAAAATTGTCTTTTTTAGTGTTTCTCTCAGGCTTTTCAAGTTCGTGTAAACAATGACTGCAGCTCCCCCCATGGAGCAGGAGCTTCCCGCAGGATGCCGTGCAGGGCAGCAGCACACACCGCGGGCTCTGCACCGGCCCGGGCTGCTGCAAGCAGCTCAGAGATGCCTGCAGAGTACCCAGGGTATTTAACACATTGATTCCATCAACCCATCCTCCCTCCTTCAAAACCTGGGAGCTTTAGATCACTCGTGAGTGTAAGATTGTATCCCAACCCCATTAAAGGCGTGTTAGCTGCATTCCCTGTGCTCATCTCTTTGGAACCTACTTGTTCCTTTTACTTGCCCAATTTCTTGTGAGGCCCACAATTTAATCCTCTGTTGTTTGAAGAATAAGGGCTTTTTTTATTTTTTGAATAATCTGCTTCGTAATTTTAACAGATGCATCTTACTTCTCATAGTGCATGAAATGGAGAATTCTTGCTTTTCTCAGTGTTAAAGGAGACATAAGAGCTGACAACTGAGGAGCTACTTCAAGTGCTGCAATCTGTGTGCTGTGCAAATGGGCCTCATGGATTCAAGGTAAACCCAGTGTCTGCAGCTCCGAGCCCCTGCCAGGGTCCTGGCACCTCTTTGCAGAGGCAGCTGAACCTCCTCAAAACTTTTGGTTGAAGAAGGTGTATTATAAAAAGGTATCCAGATGAGATTATTTAACATTGCAAGTCCTTATGCAGCTTTTAGAAGAATCACTTACCTGCTAAGTAGAGCACAACAGCTCCTTGGGAGCCATTCCAGTCTATCAGGTAAATCTGTAATTGGTATCCAGTTGATCCCGAGTGAGGTGCTGTCATTATATTGATAGAGACACGTTAGAAAACATTACTGCCTGGGCTCAGCAGGCAATTCACAGACTCTAATAACTCAGGCAGTTAATTTTTTTTAAGCCTACTCATTTTTGTTTCATAGTTAAAATATAAAATCATAATTGCAACAACATTTTTGATTTTCGCTTAAGCATAAAACAGATGAGACATCTCTAATTTTTTTCTGTGATTTCTATGCTTTGAAAATAGTCAGATTTCTTTGAAAGAACTGTGGCATTTTTTGGTTGTTCTTTCTTTTCTAAGTACATAGGTTCTGTGGTGATGTCAAACTGGCAGCAAGAGAAAAAAAAAAGAGGAAAGATTGTCAGGTTTTTTGTGAAAATAATTTTTAAAAAGTTTGGATTTAATGCAGCCAAATGGAATTCCAGTTCAATTTGTTTGAATTTCACAATTTAGTTTTTTAAATGGCAGAAGTCTATGCCCCTTAGAAGTAAACAGAAATCCAACATTTTGGCCTAAAGGTTTAAAACATGCACTCATGACTAAAATAGAAGGAAAAAAATGATGTCAACCTGTATCTACTATACATCCATTACCTTCAATAAAAATTAGGATAAGTACACTGAGGTGGATTTGGCAGCAAAAATGAAATCCAGGCATAGGATGCTGTGAAGTTTCCATGGACAGGAGCAGATGCACAAATCAGATACTTTGTTTAACATTCCCATCTGATCAAAAATGATATTGCACTGTAGTCATTCAATCTTCTTCTGCCTGGTGGCTTAAGCCTTCATTATTAACTAAGCATTACCTTTTGTTTTTCATGCACTGACTACAGGTGGGGGATATGCAAAGCAAGGCACAGAGTCTGATGGGTATTGTCTGATGCTCAGAAAATGGGTACTGTCTGCAGCTCAAATACAGGAAAATGGATCTCTTGTAATTTTTTCCATGGCCTCAATATACCACTGCCAGTGGAAGCTTAAAACAGACTCCTTAATGGGCCAACATCAATAATAAACTATTCTCATTCGCATGACATGTTTGAAAGGAACAATGGGAACAAAGAGTGAATATTACATGCACTATTCCAGCCTGATACATTCTCAAAGAGAACCACAAAAGCTGTGAACCATTACATACATGCAGTGTTGATTGATTTTCCTGTAAAATTGTATTTAAAGGGAAGATTTCTGTTAAAAATAAGCCAAATCAGGCATGCTGGTATGCCAGGCCTAAGTAAAAGTAGAAATATGAGTGCTTTTTGAACAAGACATCAAGAGCAGGCTTGTGACCAATGCAGTAGACTGAAACTGAGGAAAACCTGATGCTTATTTATTTCTCAGTTTATTCACAGAGTGGGGAAAAATTGTGCAAGAGTGTAAGTTTGATTCCAATTTGAAAGAACTGGAAACAAGTTTGGGTCAGCAAAACTGTAGGTTTGGCTGACATGCACGTGGTCATGGTAAAATTCCAAGTATTTACCCAGCTCTGAAATGGAGGGTATTGTCTACATTCAGTCTCTAGAATTTTTCCCAAGATCTTGTATTGTTGTGGGAAACACTCGTAACCTCCTCATCTCTCATCCCTCATCTGCAATGGGTATTTAAAAAAAAAGAAAAAAGCCCTTGTGTAAGAGGGCCTAGGCTCACTCTTCATGCAGTGTATGTACATCAACTAGGCCAGGTGGGCTTTGCCTTTCTTGGGACAGGGGCTCTACCTTTACAAAAATGTGATGTGATTGGGATTCTCCTTAAGCTGTTGGTGTTGGCACCAAAGGGGATCAGTGGGCTGGTTTATCAGCCAGTCTTTTCAGAGAGATGTTTATTCAAATACTTTAATTCTCATTGTAGATTCAACTTAGTACTAAAGGAGACTGACAGAAATAAACTTTGTTAAACTGTACAGAGCACAAACACTGAGTGTAATTACAGTGAGCAAATAATGGAAGAGACAAGCAAGCTGGAGTTTGGAATATTCACAACATTCACAGAGAATAGAAATCACGTTTGATTTTGTAAACATGTTGCCTGGTAACACCGGGATTAATATATCCAATATTTAGAAGCATGTTTAAGATGAAAACTTCATATTATTTGTATCGCTCAGCCCCTACTGACAGGCTGTCTGTAGAACACCTCCTGTTTTTGTTTTAGAACACTGCAAATGGTAACAACAATGTTCCAAATCGAGTAAGGACTGCAAAGTTATATCAGTGATTTTAACAGTTTAGTAAGCAATCTTGGGCTGAACGAGTGTGCTTTAAAAAACCACAGCCAGACTGATGGCCTAATTCACAGAGAGTTTTTTCACTATAAAAATTAAAGTACAGCAATCAAAAATGGCAGTTAAAGGTGAAAACAGTTTAGTGAGTGGCTGATCTGTCATTACTGCTCCAACTCCACTGAAATTTCCAAACATTCTGTTGTTTTTAGGACACTTTTCCCTTCTGTCTGTCTCCAAACCGTGTCACTCAGCTTGTCACGACCTTTAGTAAACATCCAGGACTTTTTTCACAGCACAATAAAAGAAGCAATTATTATTAAACTGTTATGTACAGCAGCATATTCTGGAGCCAACCTCAGGCCATAGAGGTTTCCTGTAAAGTAGGGGTCAAGAAAGCTGAAAAACTACAGAACACCCAGGGAGATTTAGTATCACAACAATTAAGCAACACAAAATTAGAACAAGAGAAGTTGAATCTTAACTCAAGAAAGCTCCCCCTGTCACAAAAAGTTTTAACTACTGCTCTTTGTTTATACTTTCTTTTCTCAAAGATCTCTCTGATGTTCTGGTCTGAAAATCCTGTGCATTTTCCATCACTCTTCTGCGCTTGAGTTTAATTTCTCTGTGTGAAAAATAATTTTAGTACTTCTAATTTTTCCCATAAAAATAGAGATTTTAAAGACAAGTGTCACTTTTATTGCATCAGCAATAAATAAATCTTCAAGTCAGGATATAAAGGAAGTATTGCCAGATCATTTTCCACCATCTAAAATATTAAAAGATTTTATCTATTAAGGAATCTGTTAATCAGAAAACAAACTTGCTCATCTTAAAATCTCTCTGAGACAGAAAGCAGGTTCAAAAAAATGCTATTTTCTTTTAGCTAAATTTATGTGTGACTGCCTTTGTTTTCCTTTTCCCTCTGCCTAGTCATTGGGAATTTCAGAGGGATTGGTCAATTTTCTGTCAAAGGAAAAACAAATGATATTAAGTCAGAGCATTTTCTTAGTTTAAACACCCAGTTTTAGTGTGCACAAGCAGAAGAACTTATAAATAGCCTGCAGTCAATCTTGTTTTTAAATATACCAGCCTAGACATCAGCAGTGCTTTTCTGAAAGGCACTGTGTCGTAAGAGCTTGCCATAGTTACAGAGTCACACTTGCCTATTGCTAGGGCATCACAAAATTATCAACACATCTTTCTGCAGAGCTGAGCTCCAGCTTTACCAGGTGAGCATTAATACCTTTCCTCAGCGCTGCAGACTCACCTGGATCAAGAGCCAAGGTGCAGAGCAGATGTATAAATCAGCCAGAGTGTGTGCTATGAACTTCACACTTGATTCGTTTCACCCTAGGACAGATGATACTCTCCTGTTAGTGCTCCACGAGATAACATGATTTGGGTTGAAGGGTTGTGCCTGGATTATATAAATGGTTGAGGTTGTGACTGCACTGGTGAAAGCCCCAGCAACTGGGTAAAATATTCCCTGGGGTAATTGTGTCACCTTGGCCTCATACCTGTGTCTTGTGGAACACAATTCCTGCATTCCAGCAGATATTTGGCAGCCTATAATTCTGTTGCAGGGAAGTGATTTTTTTCCCCCCCATCTGATTTACTACTTTCTGGAATAAAGACTGGTTTGGGCTCCTGGGGAAGGAGAGGGTGGGGTCTGGATTAGATCAAGAGGGTGGCAGTCTTCAGCACAGACCACTAGGAGTAATAGAGGTGAATCACAGAACTAGATGATAGGAGAGCAGGAATGGATATCATTGGGGTAATTAGCAAGGAATTCCAGGCTCAGGGGAATTGTTTGTGAATATATTCTGGAGAAGAGAACACTGAACAGTTAGTGCTGGGAGCTGAAGGCATTACAGAACACCAGAGGAGCTGATCCAGGCTATGCTCATGTAATTGTTTTGCACATTCGCTTCCAGAGGTGCAGATGGATCCATGTAACAAAAGCTCCTGAGAATTTGCAAGTGTGAAAAGCTACTTAACAGACTAATCAGAGAAGTTTGATTTTCATTTCCTGAAGCTGGATATGGGAATTTACTTCTGAACAGGGACTTAACATAGTTTTATTTATTTCACAGAAGGTCCTTGGGGGCAGTTTGAACCCTGTTGTTACCACCTGCACTTGATGTTTATTGAATAACTATTCTTTCATGAAATCTCCTACTGAATTATTTCTGAAATATCTGTACAAGTTTGTATTCCGTGGATCTAAATCAAGGTTATAGTTCCACTAGAATTAGAACAGGGATATATTTGACCCTCTGTAACCAACATTTCTGTCCCTGCTTCTTGTACTAATTCTTTTCTGTATGGGAATCCTGAATCTATGGTAGAAAGTTATTTATTTGGCACTTTCCTTTGAGAGCTCTTTCAGACAACAAATATGTGAACAGACTGGTAAAGGAATTTTTCAACCTTTACTTTCAATTGATCAGGCTTGAAATCATTGCTATTTTTCATTTGGGCTTTTTCTCATTTCTTTCAAATCAATCTGTACTCAAAGAAGAGTTTATAAACAGAATACTAACTAGGGATGCCCTCTCAGCTCTGAGGCAGAGTTGTATTTGGTGATCCTCACAAGCACCTTCAGGTGTGTAATGCACAGCTTTGATGGAATGCCTGCTGTGGAAATGGATTTGCTGTGAGCCCCCTTTAACTTCTGGTAGAAACAGAAACAAAGGGTAGATTGGTATCTCACCTTCAAAGAGAGTTATTTTCCTTCATTACCTATGTTTTTCTCAAATAACTTGTTGTAATGATTTTTGATGGAAATCGGGATGAAATCTTAATTTCACTTTTTTTATAATGAGCAATAAAACCCAATATATAGTAGGTCATCTCCCAAATTTGCTGCTGTTGTTCCTCATAAAGTGAGTTCACAGAAGGAAAGTGAAATAGTTCTTTGTTATAGCGCAAATGCACCATAAGAGGAACAATATCAGGCTGAAAAATACCAAATTTTCTTCTTTAGGTAGGGTAAAACTCTTTGAAGTGTCCTTCAGATACTTGTCCAATTTCAGTGCTCCTCTGGTTCCTGCCTATGGCTCTTTCAATATATTCATACTTACATGCAGGTCATGTTTCACTCCTAATCTATAAGAGCTGGGGGACAGAGGTGATAGAAATAATGGTGTCAATTGCACATCATATACCATAGGTCTTTCATCTCGAATCTTCTTTCATCTTTTCTCAGTTTGCAGCCTCTTGTCACATAGGTTACATCAGCCTGCACTAATAGCCTACACTTATCCAAGCTATAGAAATGTGTAAATTATGTTAACTTATACCTACCTGTCAAAGTACTTTTCTAGGAGAAGGTTCCTTAACAAGAGAATGTGCCCCTCCTTTCTCTCCATCTGCTAGAAAAGCTCATTTCTTATATCCTGTGAGAAAAGGCTACTGTCAGAATGTACAGAACAATCCTATTACCTGGTTCTTGGTTCCCTGATCATTTTCTGGGGTGCTGAGTCTTTTTTATACATTATTTAGGTCTGAGGAGTTTACCTACTTTTGAACTCAAGCCCACTTTGCTAAGGCACATGAATGGCCTGGCTCAGGCTCTGTTTCCCATTTGCTTCTGATCTTGGGCTGCTGTGTAAGAGCTGAAGTAGCAAGAGACAGAAGGAGGTTTAAAGTACAACTTTTCTTCAATGTCTTCATGTCTTGAAGTGTGTGTTTATCTTTGTTTTGTCCTCAGCCTGCAGGGACTAGAGCACATTTTTGGAGAATTTTCTCGTTCTCTCTGCTATGTTCTCCAGAGGGTGGAAACGGAAGAAGAGATGACAACAATGTCACACACTTAAATACATGTGAGTAATGGCACAAGCACTTGTTAAGTCAGATGTTTCTTTGAAACATCAAAAATTATTAAATTTTCATGGGAAGCTTGAAGCATTGTGTATTAGAGCACAGTCACCATGCTTTACATTTTTAATAGCAGCTCTTGGCTTCCCTTTCTGAGACCATCATGGAAACACACCCATGAATAATGCTTTATAAAAATTATTATAAAAAATGGAATTCTGGTTTAACCCACTGATGTTAAACATTGTATGGATGTCAAAACAGTGGATAATTGTATAGGGACTGTTCTCTGAGGCGTAAGGATTTGAATGGCAGCCTTAAGATTTCACTGCCCTCAATGAAACAAAGGGTTTGGAAACGCATTTTGAATAAATTGTCAAAACAACATATCTTCTGAACCATAGCCTTGGCTCCAGAAAGCTGCAAATGGTGCTGAGCTTTGTCTGAGCTTCTTGTAGAAATCCACACTTGGGCTGTACATGTAAACAAAGGGGCACAGCCTGCAGCTCTCTGTGCCCAAATCCATGCACAGCAGGGACAGCAATGTCTGGTCAAACAGCATTTTTTTTCCAGGTCATACTGGGTTACTATGGAGTAACATCCCATCATATAATAGTGCCAACTCAGGCTCAAAATTGTTCCACAGTCTGGAGCTGCTGCTGTACCAGATTGTGCATTCTGATAACTTTCTATTACATGAGCACATAACTTCCAACAATTACCCAGGAGACAGCACCAATACACCCACAGTTAGATTTGTGTATGCAGGTAAAAAAAAAATTTAAAGTCTTAATTATTTAAATTTAAAATACTACTAAGTATTTGAGCATGATTATTTCTAAAGATTTCATAATCTTGGTTTGCTGATACAACTGCATTTCCATTTGTGTAAAATAGTAGCAATGACAGAAAACAAAAACAAAGAAAGGGTCAACTCCTAGCAGGCTCAGGGCCAATATTTCTCAGTTCCTTGGTACAATACTAAGGAGCACAAGTGAATTTTTCAAAATATATTGTTGTAATGACATTGTAATGGTGTTCACCTGTTACGAGTGCTGTGAGGTTTGGGTGAAGGCAAAGATCTTATGTGAACCCACATATTTCCAAACAGTTTTAATGGGTTCAAGAACAGGAAGAGTTTCTGATCTCGTGGCTAAGCCCTGGCAGTACCTTACTCCAGAAGTGGTCCCTCTTTTCAGTGGGCAGCATGGAGACTGCTGCACTGGCATAGAGTTGTCAGAGAAATTGCTCTACACAGCCATGGCTTGAAGCTGTTGTTAATTGCTGTAATAATACATTTGCACACACAAAATACATAATTAAAGCTCTCTCAGTTCTTAAAAGCTTAATCAGTACTTACTGACACTAGCATTTATATGTTTTCCATATAAAGAGCTGGGGTGAATATTTATTTGAACTATAAAACTCTAGGCTACTGCATGGGACAAGCAGGTTCCCCCTGTGGTGTTTCCTCCTCTCCTCTAGATACACTGGAGAAGATCAAGACATCTTCCACTGAGAGGGAGTGCATCTCCAGTGGCAGCTTCTGAACTCAGAGTTCAGTGCACGTTCTTGTACTCTGGATGATAAACCTAAGCCAAGTTGGCTCCTTAGAGCCGTGTGTGAATTTGTAGTGAAGACATCATTCATCTGCAAGAGATTAACGAGAGGCCTTCATTTGCCAGCCCTCGTACCAGCACCTCACACTTGCTGACTGATATTTCCCGTGGCAGCTGCAGTCAATGCATTTCCAAGGTAGTGCCGCGTTGGAAGCTTTATCACCTCCTCAGCAGCTCTGGCTCTACACAAGGGACAGGTCTTAGGCCTCCTTTTCTTGATCAGTGCCAGCCGAGTCCCCACAGAGTGTAAATGGGCTGCTGAGCTGCCAGCTTGCCCTGATTTGTTATTTTTCCTTTGCTGTGCAGAGTCAGAATGCCTGAAGGTAATTCCTGTTGTTCAGCCAGTACTGTTAGACAGGGACATAACTTTCCATTTTGTGACTTTACAGGTCTGCAAAGCACATGAGACATTTATGATGTCACATAAGAATTCTTTTACTTCGTATAAACATAAAACTTGAGAATATTGCCTAGAGAAGAAATGTCCATCTAAGGAAAAGAGAAAACCTTTCCTTTTGTAAAACTTACCAAAATCTAAGTTAGTGAGCAGAGAAACAAATACTTCTGTACTTTGAGAACAGTTGGTCTGTGCTAAGGCAAATGAATATGCCATGAATTCCTAAATGATTTTATTAAAGTATTTCCAGACAATGTATTTTGATTTTCATCTAGACTGATATTCCAACATTGTGTTCAGGATTGGATCATTTTGGTCTATATTTGCTTATGAACAATTTTTTCCTTAGATGTAGGTATGTAATAGATGTAGATGTAATAGCTTTAACTCTGCTGTATAATAACATGCTGTTAGGGTATATGTTAATTGCTTGAGTTTGGGTCAGTACATCAAAATGCATGATTTTTCTGTGATTAAAATTCTGTGGGCTTCTAACACCCAAAACCAGCTCCTCACAACACAAATGTTCATTTCTTCTGAAGTACCTGTTTGTTAAACTCTCTGAATGGACAGACAGATCATTACCTTGCATCTGGTTCTCCTAAATATCCGTATATATTTAGAAAGTTAGCATTCTATCAAAAGGACCTAAGTTCACATTGCCTGTTCCCTACATGGGGAAGATCTACATTTAATCCACCAAACCTTCTAGTTAATGCATTACAAGCAGCTCTGGTAGAACAGAACCTTGTTTTCTGCCAAGCAGTGCTCACTGCATTCCCATGTACTTTTAGACTCACTTCTAAAGGAAATTTAAAATATAGAAACTTTCTTCTGTTTCTGCCTTGTATTATCATGGGATACTGACGAAAGGCCTGAAGCTGTTTTTAAGAAAGCATAAACATATGCAGTAGTTCATTTAAAAACATATCTCCTTTTTGTTCATTTTCAAATATGTCTTCTTTTCCTTGAAATTGTCATGATTCACATTGTTCTTCATATTTTCATCAGATAAACAACCTGATTGTGCCATTCCCTTAAGTCCATCAATATCAATGTTTTTATCAGCAGACAGGCTAGGTTCTCTTGCTGTTCATTCTGCTAAGGGATTTCCTTTATTCTTCCACTGACTTTCCCTTAAGACAATGAACAGCACTGGGGAATTAGGAGAATTACTATCCTTAGTAGATATTCCACATGAATTTTTTTCCTTAGT
Source organism: Erpornis zantholeuca (assembly GCA_013400515.1). NCBI lineage: Eukaryota > Metazoa > Chordata > Aves > Passeriformes > Timaliidae > Erpornis > Erpornis zantholeuca. The sequence continues at coordinate 238,075 of VZTN01032680.1, forward strand.
CCTAATTTTCCTTCAGCTAAATGCAAATGAAGCCATCCTAAGCAAAGTAAGCCTGTGAAAGCAGGAGAGAACTGAACCTGCTTTAAACACATTGACATCTCTGGGAAACTTGGGTACGTGGGACCTTATAACATCTCACAAGTTAGCTCACAATGTGCATCAGCTGGCAAGAGTATTAGGTATTTTACTAAAATTCTTGTACATTTTGGAGGTAATTTCTTAAATCGTGATCCTAAAATCCATAAATGGATTTAAATCCAATTGTCATTGGGTTTAAAAATCCAGCCTAGGAGAGCAAAAACCCAGAGTGGGGGACACAGAGGTTTCAGCTGTTTGAAGCAGTTTCTGCCTCCCCATCCCCTCTGACCTTGAACACGCTCTGCATCATTAGGGCTGAGTTCTGCTTTTCTCCAGCCCCATAAATCAGCTGTTTCCTCACTGTAGAGAGGTAGGGCTTTGATGGAAGGGGCAAAGAAAGGCCTAGGTTAGTTGTGAAAATAGTTTGTTCTTCAGAAATGTGACAAAAGAGAGTTTTTACTATTACTGCTTCAGACAAGCGAGGGACTTGGTTTGGGCTCCTTTTTCCCAGCTTAGTGCTCTCCTGAGCACAACAGGGCACAACCACAGGTTTTTTTTAAAGCCAAAACAAACCTTTAAATTCTTTCAAGTCTGGCCTTGCAAACTTCAAGTGAAAGTAGAAGCTGCCTTTCAGTGGCATGTAAACTATTGAGTCTCACAAAAGGTAAGTTTTTCAGGAGCTTATTCTGAATGTTTCTGTTCATGCTGCCTTTAGGCAACTCTTTGATCATAAAAGTTAAGGATATTGTCGGGAGGCCTGTGACTCCTTGTGCCTTTCTGTGTCTCTCATAAATTCAGAACTGCCTGTTTAGAAGCTTAGCAAGCTGAAGTGCTACAACTTCTGAATGCCCCTTCCTTTATTTTTTGGTTGGTTTTTGGTTTTTTGCTGTTGTCCTGGGTTTTTTGTTAAAAGTGAAGCTTCTTGTACAAACGGGGAGGCCTCAGTTTAATTGTTGGAGGACGCCGTTAGCAGCCGCAGCTGCGCGGGTGATGCTGAAGGGCAGGTGGGGAAGGCGGAGCCGGTCCCTGTGAGGGGACAGCTAGGGGCAGTCACGGTGAGGTGGCAGGGCCGGGAGATTGCCCAAGGGCACCGAAGAGCTCAGCCCACAAAAGCAGGAGCCTGGCTCAGGAGAAAGTTTTAAAAGAAGGTGTCCGTGGGCTGCCCCTGAGCCGCGGTGCGGGGCTCGCCTGGGGCCGCTGGGGCACAGCGTGAGGGGACGGCTGCTGCTGGCGGTGAGTGCCTTTGGAAACACTGAAACGCGGGCGTGCTGTCACACCTGGGACGTGGGCTAACAGAGAGCTGTACTGGAAGGACTGATCCATGTTTTCCAAGGGCGTGAGGGAAGGGAAGAGCCCTTCCATGGGTGTCAGCATGAGCGCACGTGGCGCTTGTGACCTCCGGTGGCCGTCGGGCAGCGTGGGTGGAGTGCCTGGGGCACACGCAGTTCGGTTTGTTTAAAAGCAAATAATTCAGAGCGTTGGCATAGAATTTTAGTGCCTTGTCTTACCTTATGATGAGGAGAACTACAGTTCTTGTCCATGGGATGTGTTGAGTTTAAAGCAGAACTTTCGATGATCCTTAGAAAGCTGGCTAACTTCCTGCTTTTTCTCTAGGAAAACGTAGGACCTTTGGGTTAGCCGAAGGATTAAACCTGTTGCGTGCTAAAATTTTACTTTTTGAAAGCAAGAGTGGAAAATTCCATGATGAGGTGAGGAAAACTCGGAGCTAACAAGGACTGCAATGGTGTGGCATGGTTTGCAGGCTGTTGTCTGTATGGGAATGGACAAGCTTCCTTTGGGACTGTGACTGCAGTTGGCAAGAAGCTTTTATGTGTGGTTGAAGTTTTCATGGCACAGATAAAGCATAAGCTACTAAGTCATTTCTAGAAATGTGACTGGAAATAAGGCTTCAGTGATGAGGACAGAGCAACCTCTTGCTGTTAAATGGTGTAGCTTTAGCGTTGTAGGAATAAGTGCTGTTTTAAGCAAGCTCCTTGATGGGGTAAGAGATAGCCACCATAAAGGATTATTTAACTAATGCTCAAGTTGAGAATTCGATTACTCAATAGATGCTCATTGTGCTAGATTATTGCCACCTGTATTAAAAGTCATGGAAGTAAAGGAGTTGATTTCTTGTGATTATCTCTTTGTACTTTGTTTTCCCCTTGGGCTGTGAGGGAAAGGTAGTGGGAGAAGCTGGAATATAGGCCCTTGCTCACTAGGTACTGAAGGCACCATGTCTGACCCTGCTGCCAGCCTGCTTTTCTGGGAGCAATGACTTGGGAAAACTGGGGTCCCCACAAAGCAGATTGGCTGTATTTTAATTAGGAAACTAAATGGATTGGGTGCAATTACCATTTCCATCTGCCTTTTCGTTCTCAGCCTCGCTGAGGTGTACATGCCAAAGGATGTACCACGTTGGTGACCTTCAGGAAACACTCAGATGTCGAGGGCAGGTACAGGGACAACTTCTGTGCATAACAGTGGTAAGTGCTTGGTTTAATTATGGACCTGATATGAGACTCTACTGGGACAGGGCAGGAAGAGTGTGAAAAAATATCTCTGGCACTCATACTGGATTTGTGTGGCTGAAGTACAGGTGAAGATGCTACGTGTCTGAAACTCGTCTGGAGAAGAGTAAATACACAACAGCTGCTCTGAATTCAACTTAATTGCACTTGTTTAGCTATTCCCCACCTCTAAGGCAGAAGGGTAACGTCCAACATATGTGCCCTATCTAACCTGCAGTGATCTCAGCAGAGGTGAGGGTAACAAAGCTTTATTGTAAGCATGTGGGTGCTCTCAGTGCTCTTTATGGAAAAGCCTGTATTTCCCAGTTGTTAGGGATGTGGTTTTCTTCACATCAGCTACCTTTACATGCAGAAGTGAATTTCTGCTGTAGTGAAAAAAGGGCTAATGCAGTTCATGTATAAATGCTATAAAGTGCTAAGCAGGCATGAAAAGACTCTGCAGCCTCTGCATTTGGCAGGGATATAATTGCTACTGAGTATCAGCTACTGCTCACAGTTCTAGAAGGAGGCCAAAAATTGGAGGGTTTAGAGAAACCCTTTTTTTTTGTCCGAAGGACAAACTCAGTCTAATAGGGTATCAAAGCAAAGGCTGAAGAACAATGTGGTCTATAAATATACACATCCAGTTCACTAATTTGATAGAGAATTAATCAGTCAATTCATCAGAAAAAAAATACAAGAAAAAATTAATCTTATAATCTAATAGGAAACAACTTGCACAAAGTTAGGAATGCATACTTAATATATGTAATTTAATTTCTCTTGGAAGAACTTACCTTGCTTGCTAATTATGTTATTGAAACGTCTTGTAGTCCACTTAAGATGCTTTTCAGGAGTATATGCTGTAGTTCAAGTAAAGATATCATATGTGGAGCAGTAATATAAGGCACTCTTCTGGCCTCTGGATGTGTGGGCCATTGTGCTAAAAGATTATAGAAGCTACTCTGATCTGGGCAAAAAAGGGATCATTGTAATGTATTTCTTTAATTGAGCTACAAATGGGACAGTGTATTGCATTAAGTGGGAGAAAATTGCCTTCTTAGAGGTGAAGCAAATCTGTGTGATCCAGTGCTCTGCCTAATTGATTATCCAGCATCAAATCATTGCTGGAATGAGGGAGGAGAGGAAATATGTTTTTGAGCTTACAGATCCCTTCTTTTAAATCCCTTAGATCAAAAATTTATCTATAATTAGCAAAAGGCATCCATATGGTGACTTTTCCAGTCCCAGATGGGTAGCTGTCATTTTGCACATGATCTTTGCTTCTCTTTTGAAGTAGAAATGAGTAATCTTGGAAATATTAATCTGACTTCAACTATATTTATCATTCTATCAACAATGATGACACATTTTGGTTTCTTTCTGGGTGTGCACAGTATGTGCTGTGGTGCAGAGGATTCCAGTTGCCATAATTTCCAGTGGAAAGGATAATGATCACAGGGAACTGTGAGTGAGTTATTATGGACTATTTGTGTATTTAAATAGAAAAGCCAACATTTTCAAGAGTAATGATGCAAGGATGTGCCAGACTTGGAACTTGGTTGCAGATATGATTGAAGGTGTTCTGCAAGTGCTGAAAATTTTCTCCCTTTTTCAGTGATGTGTTACCTGGCACAGTAGCAGATGTACACCTACTCCTGCCTGGCAGGTGACTGCCTGGAATAGTTATGCCACAACAAACAAAAATTGAAAATAATTTACTGTGCCAGAAAAGAAGTGTGGGTATCTGTCTTATATTCTTCTCTTAACTACTGCAGTTCTAATCCAAAGCATGGATCTTTCTGCCCCTTTCAATGCAGTTTATGTGGTGCCATAACTTGTGTGTTTACACTTCCATTTTACCTTTTGGGTGGTGGGGCTTGCAATGTAATTGTGTGTGTAAGGGGGAGGCATTTTGTAGCAGGTGCTGTGTCTGTGCATGGCTTTCCCTATGCTGCTTTACAAAAGATAACCTTGGTTGCTTGTGCTCAAATATCCATGTAGTGGCCAGCAATCTCTCTAAGTGGTGCAAAGCCTTGAGATTCCTCTTACTAAGCATTCTCCTTAAAATGCAATCTTATTTTGGAGGGGAAAAAATGTTACAGTACAGATTTTTTGTTACCACAGGCAGTGTCAGAAGCAAGAGGCCAGATCCAATCAAATGAAGTAAATGGAATTACCCTGAATTTACTCCTGTATAAGTGAGAGCTTGTTTCAAGCCCCAAGCTACATGAAAATGATTGCTGTTCCCTTTGCCCATATGAAAGCTGACATAAATACAACCTAGAGTGAACTTATTTAGTGAGTGATAGGGTACATTTTTTCATCATGATTGAAAGGCCTTAAGAATTCAAGTCTCAGATGCATGAAAGTATAAAGGTACCTGAGTTTTGTTAAGATCAATAGGAATTAAATGCTTAAGTGACTTGGGCCTAGGTCTCTGAAAACATTCAAGCATTTTTTAGCAACTCAGTAATCATAGTTATTTTTTTTCAGTGCTGTCCTTGTGATAAAATTAGTTTTCATTTTTTTAACAAATACCTATAAAGCACAGGTGATGACAATGAATGCCAGAAGCTTTATTTTTAGATTAATGTGTTTTAATTAAGCAATTAATATGTTAGTGTCGCTAGCCTAAATACTGGGTGAAATTTTAGTATTGTTATAAGCTTCACAAGTATCTGTTTGTAAACTATGCAAGTGTCTGTAGGGGTAAAAGCCCTGAAAATGAACTTAATTACAAGGATGTGGGACATCTGCAGTTGGTGAGGAGAAACCCCACACAGACACTCAGGTGCAATCAGAGAAGAGCAATAGTCTTGTGTTCAGCTGTGTTATGACTTCAAAAGCATTCAGTACTTCATAGCTTGGGGTTTTTGATTTTTTGCCCCCAGTGTAGCTGATGCCAGAAGATAGTTTTTGTTTTTCTATCAAGCTTATTAAAACCTTTTGTGTGACTTCAAGTTCCTTTTTTGTTTACTTTAGCTCCTTTTTTAACATGGCCGTACATAAAGATTAGGAGAATGCCTTCAGAAACAAGCCCACGTGGGTTAGATCAATAAGAAACCAGTAGGAAAACAACATTGTTGTGGTCTGTGTGTTCCAAAACAGGGTGAAGAAATGTGGGCATCCAGTGGCTAATCAAACAAGTGATACGTGGTTTATTTTGCTCTGTGTCTCTTTCAAGCTGTGTTGATTACATATCAAGAATAAACTGGAGAGTTTACAAATACTAGATGAAAAAAATCTAGCACTTAATATCCAGTAATTTTAAGTTTGAGTTGGGCCTCTCAATTTATTAGAACTTTTGTATATATACTTAAAGAATATGCCAAAGATTTAAATATCGTGGCAGAACCTAGATCCAATGGGTATAGAAGTATTTACTGTGTACCTCTCAGTCTAATAACTCCTTCACAAATAAATTAGGCCACAACTAAATTATAACTAAGGGCAAATAATTTGTGGCCCCAGCTGTGTTCAGATCTTCACTTCTCAAGAGACTGTGGAAAATGTAACTTCAGTAAAATTATTACTCAGATTGAATGGTGGATAACCAATGAAAATATGTGATTTGAATGGTTTTCAAAAAGAACTGGGGAAGGTTTCTGCCCCCACACTTTTACCTTAAAACATGCAGTGTAAGGCTCAGCAGGTTAAGACTTGACATCTGCCAAATTTTCAGGTTTGGCTTTTGAATTTGAGGGTTGTTGTAGGTTCTCTCAACTGACTTTTCTTCTGTTAGAGCCTGACAAGTACCAGTGGAGAAAAAAGGTACAGATATTTTTCCATTTGCAGTTTCTGCAGGAGATTTGCTACCACATTAAATTGGCACAGAAATCTTCCAGAAAAATACCCAAGGTAACAAAGAACACTTAATCGTACACAGCACCCTATAATGAAACAATACTTTTTTCTTGTGGAACAACAGCAGACACCATGGCCAGGTCTTCCTATCAGTCCAAGTGGTTCAAGAAGAGGAAATTCTGCTGCTATATTTTAGAGCTTCTGCTAGTAAGTGATTGATGCTTAATAAGGCCTATATTTGCACCCCTATGGTTGTTTTTTTCCTCACTTTTCCTAGGTGCAGTCAAGAATCAAAATTCACATGAAATAAAAAAATAATGAGTCCATAAAATTTACTTAATGCCATCTAATTGTGTTTTACTTGAATTTTCTTAGAATTAATTACAGCTAAGGGAGCAAAAAGCTGAATTCATAAGGTTGAGCATGATTGTCAACTTATAAAGAGCTTTTGGGTCACCAAAATATCACATAGCTCTAGCTGGTAAAAAACTTCATTTTGTGCCATCTTTAGTGCTTGATACACTTTAGTCAGATGTAGACTATATTACTGTCACATATATATACCTTCGAAAAACCACAAAAGCCCCAATCAATTAGGCCAGTGGAAACAGGGATCTGTTTTTTGAAAAGGAAAGTTGTGAATAAAGGACTTAAAGGTGTTCAGTGGGCAAAGCTCTATTCAGGTGTGGTTTTTACTCTTTAGGACAGAGTTATAAACTGTTTGCAGTATAATCACCAAAGTAAAGGGAGCAGTCCTATCAACATGTGTGCAGATATGGCACCCTCCAGAGAGGTTTAGAAATCTGATTCCTGTTCTGTTCTCGCTCTGATCTTTAATTGCATGCTGTTTGTCAGAATCTGGGACAAACTTAGAGCTGAAGGCTCAAGAGGTGACTTGTATTTTTGTTATTGTTAATAGGAGTGTGCAGGGATATTTTTATGTACAGCAAAATCTAGAATCCCTTCTCAAAGCTTTGAATTCTGATTCTTTCCTGATGCAAACTTTAATCTGCTGTATACAGTATGTAGATTTCCAAAGCCTTGTGGAAGTCTAAAGGTTCTGTTTCTAATACAGATCTATAGAAAACAGGGATTAATCTGTGCAAAGAGGAACCATTTAGAATGCAACAGCAAGGAGCTGCAGGAAGTATTGCCCTGTGTTACTGCACATGCTGCTTCCTCACAAGACTTGAGGCAAATTAGAAACTGTGTGATTGAGAATAGCTTCACGGAAATCCAACAGGAAAGGTACAATCAATGCCAGTTAGTAGCAAATCAATTATACAAAGACTAATGTTCAATTATTTTATTGTCTAATTTGTTTCCCACATGTTTGTCATTCATTTGCATTCTTAGGTGTCATTGCTGTTGGATTTATTACTGGCCTAAGGTCCATCCAGATATTTCTCTGTACTTCAGGATCACTTAAACACAATGAACAAGATACTTACAGACAGTTTCTAATAGCACTGAAGTGACATTTCGTTCTTGGCTGTGACCACACTCTTATTACTCAGATCTACATGCCCTTAGGTGGGTTCTGTGGGGCTCATTTGGCAAAGGGAGTGGGTAGGAGCCCAGTTAGATACAAAACCTGTTTGAGACTAGCCTGGTTTTTATAATACCAGAAGGTGTATAAAATCCCTTCTGGAAATCCTCTGCTGAAGTTTCTGTGCATCCATAAATAGCTGTGGGAGGCTTCTCTACATCCTTTACAACCTGTTCCCGATTGCTCTGTGGTGATGTTACATCCCCTCTTCCCTGACAGAGGTGGGATGATCAGAAATTTCCAGTGCACAGTCAAACAGTACAAGTGATGCTGCTTTTGGGCACCAGGAGGAGTTTGATAATAAGGACACCCTGCTCTGCAGGGATCTCTCTGTATGGGAGTTGTTCTATCCAAACTGCAATATTATTCCATTTCCAGTGTCCATTGCTCAATTACTTGCAAACTGTTTGCTTTCCTAAGGGATGCATCATGTTTCAGTACTTCAAAATTATGCATGGAATTTACTGCTCTATGAAAACAATGAGTTATTTGCTCCTCACAAAACCAGGAGTCCTGGGACTTGGGTGATTAGTGAGTTGCAAGGCTGCTTTATCAGCCATGTTANCTGCTGTTTACAAATACTTGTTTGCTTCCATGGTTTCTGCTGCTTTTTAATCTCCTTTTTATCACTGTGTCACTAAAATCTGGTTATGCCACTCTCCTCTAGTTACACATTTTCTGCCTCTCTTGATTGGGTAGTTGTAATGATACTGTTTCTGTGTTAATGGAAAGAAACTTTTTTTATTCTTCTTCCATTCTCCGTCTCCAAAAAGCAATTCTATTGGGTTTTTATTTATCTCTTGCTGCTACTATTTGAAAGTACTGGGAGTAATTTCTAGTTTTTTCTTCCTATTTTTATTTTTCCAATTCTTTTTTTAATCAATGTAATCATCGTCATCAGTCAGCTCCTGTGAATAGGAACCTCTTTTATTTGATTGCTTTTTATTGAAATACTTTTCCAGCTTGTTTTGGAAGGAATTCTTCCTTGCCTTTGTATTTAGAAACAAAGGACACTAACATCTGTTATCAAATAATGCTTTATTGAAGATTTGAAACAGTTGTTGAAGTGTTAGAAAGCCTTTGAAAATTTGTAAATCTCTACTAGATCTACACTAATTGAAAATCTTACCTAATGATTTTTCAAAAACATTGAAAGTCATGTTACCAGATCTAATCACTGACTTAGACTGACAAGAGTTTGTGAAAGTCTTTCTGCTCAATTAATTAGTTCATTCTCTGATAGGAATTATTGGGATGGTACCTACCTCTTGTGCATAGTGTGATGAAGCTATTGAAAGGTGCAGGAATATCCAGTGATCCCACCACGTGTCGATGTGAATCTGATACTGGTTCTCCATATGTTCCTTATGCTCCTTTTCATGAAAAGCCCAAAGATACTCTGTCATCCAGATTAAATGGAAGTCTTTCATTGGCTGTTCTCTCTATCTATTCCTAACCTAGGTCTCTTGTGTCAGCTTTTTTCCTTTTAGCACGGAATCATTCTGTGTTTAGAAAGCAGAAGGAGAGTTTTTGCATTTTGATTTAATTTGATATGACATTTCAAATACCCTCCAGGATACTTTTCCCTTGGTTTTTTAAGATATGTTATCAGAAAATAGCATTAATTCATTACCTTAAATAATAAAATGTTTAAGTTATTTACTTTTTTATCATGAGGACTTTGTACTTCCTAGAACTGGAAGTTTCTTACAAAAAACTTTCCCACAAGAGGCAGTGGCATTAGAAGAAAGGCAGCACAACACAAAATTAATTCCCAGGTAAAAAAAAAAACATTTATCCAACTAGGATGAGACTCATAGGATGAACTACTATTTTAATTATGTAACTAGAAGAATCTACTTGTTCAACTTTTTATTTTGCAAGACTTTTTGTTGCTCCTTAAATTTGAAAACAGCTTGTGTATTTTCATGCAGTGAGTCTTTATATACCCATCCAAAGATACCTTGTGATGATTCAAGTGTTGGTAATATCTCTAAGGTGCATCCAGCATGGTTGGGTTCATTGAGTGTCTCGCTGCAGAGAAAAGCCAAAGCTCATATTAAAAGAGCAATCATGTGTCTGCTGCCTGAGATCCTTACTTGGAGCTGGTGTCCACTGAAAGCTAGAAGGAGGTCTGCCTCACACGAGGAGACTGGGGATATTAACTATTTCTTCAGGCTGTGTAATTACATTCAAATGTGGTAAATTTCTTACCCTTCTTAAATGATTCTTTGTTTCTGAACGTGGCATGCTTACATGGCAAAGGGTGGCAATGTAAGGTGAGATATGTGGTGTATGTGTTTAACATACTAAACTTCCCAACTTGTACTGTGAAACTTCAGTGTGGCCACAAAATGTCTGACAAGAAGTGCTGAAGTATGACACCAAAATATCCATGGCTTGTATCCTGGTGGTATTGAATCCCATTTTAATGAAGTTGTATTTACTGGAGTCCCCTCTCTGTAGTCCTGGTCCCAGGTTACCTTCACCCATATCTGGAGCCACCTGCTGATAAGTATTTCCTTTTCAAAAGTTAATAGGCTGTGGAAGTTCAGCCCTTCACATAGTTTCCAAAATGCTTGAGCTCCTCTGGGAACTGAATTTGCAATAAAAATGTAAAATAAGTCTAGAAATTACATTGAAAAACATATTGGAAAGAATTAATCTGCATTTAAAGCTTGGTGCTGTTGTAGCCTGGCTTAAGCTCTGTAATAGGAAGAGCTGATACCAGTGGCAGGGAGGGGGAATCAGCCTCTGGCATATGTTCTGCCTGTCCTGTTGCTTCTCTAAAGCATACCAATGTTTTATTGTCACAGATGCCATCAGAAAGGCTTTTTCCCCTTCAGTAAATACATTTTGGGGTGAA
>VZTN01032680.1:248915-364843 GCA_013400515.1 Erpornis zantholeuca
ACAGGTGAAATCACTGGTGACTGGGAAATTTTAGCCTAAAGTAAAATAAATATGAGGCTACAAGTTCTGTTTTCCTTCCTTGACTGTGTTACATCAGAAATATGGCAACATTAATTTCATTAAATAACAGAAGGAAGGTGGGGATAGGAAGCCATCTGAAATAGGATGGACCTTTTAATCTGAGATTGTCTTGAGGAGAAATTGTTTGAGGTGTTAATTTGTAACTACAGGCTGACAAGGGGTTCTAGGGGAACCTTTGGAAACAATTACCTGTTTCCAGCACATTTTCAGTGAGAATCTGATACTTTGCTATCCCTTTGTATTTTTGGATGCTTTGTGCTTTAATCTGTGTTATATCTCTCTCTATATTTGTTACAGGGGTTGGTATTTTCAAATTTCCNACCTTGCCGAGTTCATTTTGTTCTCTAACTCTTTTCTCCACTTGCCTTTATGCTAGACTGAAGCTTCCCTCCCTGGAAATGAGGTGGCTTGCAGAGGAAGAACAATTTTCCTCTTCTCATCAGAAGGTTCCTCCTGATCCAGTCATGCTCTTAAGGAACGTGACTTTGTGCCATAGGACAGCAGTTTTATGGATTGTATCTCTTTGAGAGCATATTCTGAAATGTCTGTAGTATTTCCTAGATTTAACCTGGGGCTGTGCCATACTTTTGTTTGTGTCATTTGATATGTTTACTTTTAAACAGTTGGTTTTGAACCTCGGTGTCCCTGTTTTCTGCTATCAGCTCCAGGAATGTCACTGTGTTTGCTTTGGTTTTTAGCAGGAATCCTCTATCAGGTACTGCCCTGTGTGTGTTCTCCATGCAGTGTAAATCTCAGGCATCATAGATCACTCTATGAAAAAAATGTAGCTTTTAGAAATGCTCCCTGATGTTACACAGGAAAAGGTAAAGTCTAGTCAAATAAAATGAAACCAAGTGTGATTCATTGAAGACATTTCAAAGCTTTAAAAAGAAATTCGCTGTGTCTAATCAGCCTATCATGGGTGATGTCTATCTCAGCCACAATTTCAGAAATTTTTTCTTCTCTTTCTTAAACAAAAATTACTTAGGAGCATAACTTATGATAAAAGGGTGCTTTTCTTTATCATCTCCAAGCTCTGTTTTCAAGGAGAGATATTTAATTTTTTTTCCCTTGGCACAGAATTTGGTTTTGATTATTTGGTGTCTTAAATGAAATTAAAATATTTCAGCCAGTATTTAAGACATTCTAAGCAACTGTAATTACTGTCTAACTTCTAGCATGTGTTAGGGGCCAATGCACTCAAAATGCAGTTGTTTTTCTTAAATTTAATTTTCTTTTCCTTAAGGGAATTAGTGGAGCTGAATTATTCTAAATATATTTATCTCCCTTAATGATAGTGACTAGGCATAGCTGCAGTGTTAAATAAGTGGCTAAGAACATTTCAAGAGCCTCTTTCAGGAAATATGTGAGAAGCAAGGAATTATATTTGGATTACACGCGAGTTCTTTAAAGCTTCCCTTAATTCTCCTCCTTGTCATTTCAAGTCTGAACAATGGCAGTAGCAGTGTAAGTCTTGATTGTAAATATAATTTTATAAGTAGGATTTTCCTTTGTCTCTTTAACTGAAATGTTTGTTCTGAAATTCTTTGAGGTGGCTTAGAAACCATGACCAAACATAGCTATGTAAACATCCATACTGTGCTGTTTTGTCATAACCAAGGTCACTTCATGAAACCAAGAATATTGCACTATTCAAGTCTCCTTGTTTGTCACAGGCAGTGCTGCTTCATTGCTGTGCTTCCTAACAAGCCCCTGATTTGTCACTGTAAAAATTTATATCAACTGTAAAAGAAAATAATTAGTTAATTACTTGGTATTTACTAAGCTCGCATATGCTGAGATACAGTTCAGTGCTGCCTGGAATGTGTCACTGAGTGTTTTATCTCCTGCTAGTGGGCAAAACAAACACCTGCAGAGGTGGGCTTAATTTAGCAGATACAGGGCATCAATATTTTTGCAGTAAAGGCAGAGACTTTCCAGTCCGTCAGTCTTGATTGCTTTTGTCACAGAACACATGGAAAGAATACAGTTCTCCAGCGAACATCTTTCAAAACAATTTTTATTCTGTCCCTTCAGAGTGCCCGCAAACTCTTTTAGATTAGTGACATCTACAGCTTTATAAATGCATCATGACTGGAAATGTCCACATCGTTGAGTTTAGATTAACTGTCTGTTGAGGTCAGACTTGTGCGAAATTTTCTTTGATATGACCTCACACCCCGAGAGCAAAATATTCTTAGTGGTTCTGAATGCTTCATAGCTTTGGCATCTCAGCTCTGCACGTCTCTGATCTCGGACCCTGGTACATAAACCACAAGGCCAGTGGTGAGTTACAGGTGAGTTACGTGGCACTTCTGTCCATGTCTTACTGTGTGAGAATCTACCTGAGGAGCTGCTCTTTAGATTTGTCTTTGACAGTTCCTTTGATGCAATATGCAGCACTGTTGTTAGACTGTACACGTGCAGTCTTGCTTGTACTTCGTCTCAGAGCAGGGTTGTCAGGCAGTGCTTGACAACTGACAAACCAGTTAAAGGTGACATCTGTGAGTCAGTGAGTCTGAATAATTACGCCCAGCCTCTAGCACGTGTCTGTATTCTTTGAGATAACCCCTTTTGAAACAGCATCTCAACATCAGTAGGAAAGACAGACAAGCTATGCCTTTTGTTCTTTCCGTTGCCTTTATCTTCCACTTACCTTCAACAGTTTTTGATACTTACTAGTGGTGTCTAGAAAGACTCTTGCAAAGCTTTATTTTTGTAACATTTTCCTGCACCTTTTCCAAAATGAACTGTTGGGAAATAACCATGGTGATGCAGCTGAAGGTAAGTTTGCTGCACAATTAGGCCATGGGATTGGCACGGAGTCTGAGCAGATCCCCTCCTGTTGGCATCCTGGCAGTTGGGCTGTTCTCACCTGTCTGTAGATGGATTGCAACAGTCTCTGTGCCAAATGTCCAAGGATTATTTTCCCCCTCAGGAAGCCATGGGAGAATGTTCCTTCCAAATACAGAAGGACATTTAACAACTCCTGCCTTCCAATGACAATAAGCCCTAGAAGAATTGACTCAAGGATTGTAGGGAACCTGGGCAAAAATATTGTAGGGACACAGGTAAAGCCTAAAGCCTAGACACAGCCACAGCACAGCAGTTCTTTATATAGAATAGTCTGCAATGATTTGGATTTTAAAAATTTATAGACTAGTTCTTTGTTTCCAGTTCTAGAAGGTTCTTCAAGCTTGGTTTCTTTATTGTTTTTTTCCCTTATGTTTTTTGGTTGGTTTTGCTATGCCTTTCTTACTGCATCTTTCCTTTGAAACTTCTCTTCTTTTGTGTGTTCTTTACAAACTGAGAGATGCTCCAGATGCTTCCAATAGCCTCTCCATGACTCTCTTGGCACATTAACCCCACCCCAGCAGGTCTGCCTGTGCATCCCACACAGGGAGAACTTGGCACACTGGCACCTCATGAAGACAATGGCAGTATGTCCCAGGTACCCCTCGAGCCAGCACTATTAATGTTGCTTTCTTCACTGGGGGCAGCATTGCTTCTCACAGTCAGTAAATCTCAGCCATCTGAGTGCTGGAATCTAATTATCCTGTTCTATGCAACCAGCTGCTACAAAGAGCTGAAAAAGAGAATTCCCTTTGGTACACAGGTTTTGCTGTGTTTGTTTTGCATAAGTAACAAAGAAGCTCAGGCACGCAACGGTGCTGTAAGTTAGCATGAAGTTTTTGACACAGTTGTGTGGATAAGCCAGCACTTGTTTTACTCAGGCTAAAAGGATCACTGCTGATGGGCTTTGACCTGAAACCTTCCATATGCTGCCCTGAAAAGTTAAGAATTTAGCCTCCTAGTCGTGGTGTGTGTTCTGGGGTGTGGCAAGTTGTGTACCCAGTGTAGGTCCACGTTGACATGTGGGGCAATATTAGCTCAACTACTGTGTTGTGTGAATTTATTGACCACTGTGACTAATTGACTGGGAAGCTGTAAATTGGTCATATGACACTGTTAAATATCTGGGTTAGCGAAGAAAATAAATTCCAATTCAGTACAGTGATGCTGAGGGCAGTTTTTTCTGATGTTGTAAGTGTCCCAGTGTAGGGAAACATTAAGTTTCTGGAAAAAAACTGAATCCTAAGACAGGAGGTTTGGGATGGTACTACACAGCTGTGGAAGGAAATCTGCCTACTGTGTATGAACAGCCCTCATTAGATAGATCTGCCAGGTATAAAAATAATTTTGAGAATCAGGAATGTGTCTATTCTGTTTGTATTCATATATCATCTTCTTTACTTTGAGAAAAAGAAACAAAAAAAGCCACGACTGGTCACTGGTGTAGCTCTGTCCACTGAGCAGTGCAATCATTAATTTTCTGCCAGACTGGGAAGACTGCTTAAAAAGTGCTTTGCATGGTCCCAGGTGGGAAATGAGGAATCAGAAAGTGGATGGAAATCAGTTCTTTGGCACACCTGTGCTTACTCAGAGTTTTAGATATAGAGGGCTTGGTGCATTTCATTTATATCTATTTGTGCTACAGAAGGTGATCTGAAACCTGTGGCTGGAAATCTGCTGTGCATCAGAATTCATCAGCTTTCTCCCAAAAATTAAATGAATCTATAATAAATCAATTTTCTTGGGAATAAAAATGTCAAATGTTGGCATTTCTAATTAACAAGGCGTGTCAGTTTTTTAAAATTTAATGTGTCCCATGTCTCTACCAAATAGTCTCTTACAGCTCTAATACTGTTCACTTGACACCTCATAAATAATAATTTTCACATGAAGACTTCTGTATGGAGGACATTTTCGATTATTTGAATGAATTAATGCATAAGAATCATATGCATTTCAGAGAAATGGGTGAAATTAATACAGTGTACTAAAAGTCATCAACAAGAACTATGTAACTTTGCTTGTAACTCGATGTTGTTAGGCAATAGCCTCCTTTCTGTTAATATTTTATGGAATTGGGTCAGCAAACAGACTATTCTCCTTTATAGGAGCTCCCTATGTGAAAGCAATTTGCTGATTCCCTTTAGGGTAGGGAGAAGAAAGTAAGGTTCAGTAGCAGAAGAGTGACTTTCTGGGAGTTTGTATGTGCATGCAAGTTTAAAAAAGAAACACAAGCAACCCCAAAAAACTCCATTGGGCGCATTCAAAAATACTGTTTCCAAGAGGTGATAAGGCATCTTATTTTGCTAGTTGTGTGCTGTTAAGGTTCACTCCATTTCTGAAGTTGAAAGCATAAATTCATGTACAGCCAGATGAACCTGGAGCAATTAAAAAAAAAAACAACCCAAATCAAACAAACCACCAGAACCCAAACCCACTTGTTTTGCTTTAAAAATGTTTTCTCTAAGTTCAAAAAAGAAAACTCTGCTGCAAGGAGGGCTTCTGCCTAATCACTCTTGCAGGCCCTTGAAGAGAACAGGAGAGGTGCAGTCTGGATGAAAATCAGACCTCAGCTGTTTGGATGATCTGAGTTTACCTCCTGGTCACAGTGAGAGGAAAGAATTCCTCTTCTCAGGGGATGTCCTGGCTCTGAGTGTGCTCTGTCAGACCTCAGTCTCCAGCAGTTTAGTGAAGGGCGCATTTGCTTGAGACAAAAAAAGGGTGTGAAGCTGGGATTGTCCACGTGTTATTAAGGTGTTCTGCATTCCTGAAGTAGTGATACAATTGCATTTCCTGTGTGTCTTTCCCTCACAGATGACATATTTGATGTAGGCTTGCCACAGGGGAAGGGGTGAGGCAACAGTGCTAGATGTAGTTGTGTTGGTTGGTTTGTTTTTACACACTGATGTCCTGCTACTGTGTTTTCTCCATTTCTCTCCATTGGCAAAACTCAATCTCAAATTCCTGAGTCAGGGATGCTCTGAGTTTCCTTGGGGATGTTTCACTTGCTCAGACTCTACGCTGTAAGCAAGAAGTATATTGCACTTTTTCTTCCATAGCTACCTCCCTTATGCACATGCTCATCTACTTCTGTTCCAGATGGGGTTTGGTTTGTTTTAAGTCAGGTTTACCCATAAGTAACCTCTATCCCAGGAAACTGGCTGCTGGCTTAAGGCTGCATATTGTAATTAACACACCAGCTAATTTTTTGCAAATTTTCCTTATTCTCGGGACCAAAGCTTGAGGTACCAGGCAATCTTCTGTTTACTTGGCATATGTGATGTGGGTACATTTTTATTGCCCACATTCCACCTCTTCATTAGTCTCATTCTCTGTTTTCAACTCATTTAAAATGTCAGGATCTGCCACTTCTCTGCCAATTTCATGATGGCCTATACTGGCAAACACCCTGAATTTTGCTACAGTCATTTCTGCAGGTGGAGAGGCCAATATCTCTTGAGGTTTCTTTTGGATGATGTCAGTTTTGGTGTTTGAATGCTGTGTATGGAAACTTTATTTTCTAGATGCCTTAATCTCCAAATCTGATTATTTGTGATAGAAATCTGTTACTGAAAGGGACTTATTTTTATAATTGAGTTCACTTAGAAAATGTGCTGTTTTGTTAATTATCTTTTCTAGAATACACAGTTGTTTTGTCTGTTCCTGTTTCCTGGTGGTGTACAAAATAAGGAGGCTTGGTTTGAGGTGTAGCCTTGTGTGACAAACCAAACTGTTTTTTGCGTGGACCTATAAACTCCAAAATTTCTAGTGAATTGCCATGCTCAGGAAGGAGAAGTCAATACATCTAAATTAGAAACCTTCTCAGTTTGGCATGTGATATTTGCCATCTCTGCTTCCCAAGCAGGCTATATAGGTTATTTTTTTTTTAACATATCATGATTCTAAAGTATTTTTATTGAATTGACTTTGAACTTAACTATCAGACCTTTCTTTTCACTGTCTCTTATGTAGCCCTACACAACAGCACAAAGAATTGTGCCTTCCTGGAATGGGAACCCCCTTGGTGCTGCAGGGAAATGGCTCCTGATGTGCAGTAGTGGTAATTGAAGCACATTACAGCCACACAGGAATTCTCACACTTTGGGAATCTGGGGTTTTTCCTGATGAAAACCCATTGCAGTTGAGGTGTTACAGTACAAGGAGGGCAGCAGAGTCTCCTGTTATTTGCTGAATCTTGATGTTAATGAATTGTGTGCTCTTATAAAATAAGATAATGTTCAGGTTTGAAGTTAGTTAAGTTTATTTAGCTCTCAGCCAAAATAAAATTGTATCCTGGTCTTGTGTGGCAGCTTTGCAGCAGAGATCAGCTGTGGAACCTTGCTACCAACACTGCATGCTGAGATCCTTCTTTCATGCAAATTATAACTTTTTCTGTGAGCAAATGATAAGCTTTTTCAAACATGGTAACCTAGCAAATGAAAAACCTCTGTATTCGCTTGAAGGAGTGGCTCCTTTTGTATGCCTCTTGGTGACCTTAATTTCCATGTGATTAAATTTTGGTCTGTTAATGATTTCACTCTGATAGGTGACAGAGACATGAGGGACAAGCAGGAAAAACTAGCACATCATTGCTTGAAAATGAGCTCATATGAAAAGTACATGAAATAGATTTTGAAATTCAGCTGAATTATCTTTCTCTTCCAGTTCTATTATGCTGTATTCTCCTTGTTGTTATTTTGTTATAAGGATGTCTGGATTTCTGGCTGGGAAACTGATTCTCAAACACAACTTGACTGAAGTATATAACTGAAGAAACTGTAAAAAACTTAAGCAACCTAATATTTCCTCTGATGCTTATTGCACATTAAGAATTTAGAGAGCACTAACAGTACTTCATAAAGAACTAGTATTGCCAGAGATGTCAAAACCTCAAACTTCTTATTGCCCTCTTATCCTCAGGTGTGTTCCCCCTATAAAATGAAAGTTCTAATGAAAAGGGAGACACTTCTCTATCTGGAAAATGCGAGCTGTGGACATGTATGTGACAATGCCTGCAGAAAAAACCCGAAAGAAACCAACCCCAAAGAAACCTCATCAAACAAATTTGAAGCCCCCAGAGATGTAATGAGCCTCTGTTTCATGTGTCTGTGTCTAAACTCAGACTAGACAATTTATTGGGTTTTGTCATTACAGTCTGAGTGCAGCTCCTATATATCTCTCTTGACATATTGGCTGAGGAATAAATCCACCTGAGGAAGGGGCTTGGTTAAAAATTCCTTTTCCATGAGCAGGGTGCCAAAGTAGGGTGTCAGATTTAATAACCACTTAGTTTTAAGAGCTACAAGTGAAGGAATGTAGATACAGCATCTGCAAAGCATGGTGGCTTTGATACAGAAAATACTAAAGATTCTTTTTATCGAGGTGCTGTTCTTTGTGTACTGTTTGACCCTTTGATATTAGGCATGCACAAGGAGAAACCTAACACAGCAACATTGCATGTTTTTCCTTTGTGTTTATAAATGTTTGTTTGTGTGCACTCTGTACCTGACACTGTCATCTGTGACAAGCCACAAGGCTTCCTTTGCATGGTGGAACAAACAGGCTCCTGGATCACAGAGCCATCCCCAGTGTCGCAGTGAGTGTGGCAGAATCCATGGGGCCAAAGGGCATGAGCAGCCACAGGTGGAGATTCAGTGGTGGTGTTTTACCTGAGGTTTTGAACTAGCATTAACAGAATGGTCATGAACTCAGAGCAGTTGCTCTTTGAGAGATGTCATTTCTGATTTTAATTATATACTGCCATCAGTTATGGCTATTTGTAGAACTGCAGAGCAGACAAGGCTGCAAAAGGCCTCTGCAGATCATTCCAAATCTGTGCTTGAAGCAGGACCCCTCATGTTCAGCCTCTAAACACCTTCTGTGCCTCTGCGTAGCACAAGCAGAGTTTTCTACTCCTTTAGACCTAAATAAAACACTTGGCCTTGATGCAAACTTGTATCTTCCCATAAAGTAAGTACTTTTGTGTCTGGTCTGGTCTAAAATTGTGTGGGATACACATTCAGGCATTCATGTGAATATTACTAGAGTTACTTTTACCTCCAAGTGTGTAGGGAAAAAATATTTTCAATTTAGGTGTGAAGGCAACTCTAGGAATATATGTAACACATAAATCCCTGAAGTTCATCCAACATGGACCACAAGTATCAGTATAATCTCACTGCTCTTAATCAGATTACAAATATGAAAACATGCTGAGGCAGAATATAGAATCTTCCTGCATAGTAGAATATATTGTGAGAGGAAACTGAAGAGGTTACTATGAATGTAGATCAGTTCCTGTACCTATTCCAACAGAAATCAAAGCCTAGCATTTGTATTTCCCATCTGCTTTTGAGCCAACTCTTTTAGCTCTAGTCAGGAGCCCATAATCTGGCAAGCATGATGTCTTTTATATATTTTGTCCTCTATGCAAAGCTGAGAGCTAAAAATCAGATATAACTTCAATGAAATTTGCATGTACTTTAACAGGCACCCCAGTTCAAAGAACATGGGTTTGAACAGACCTTTGAAGCATCTTTGGCAGTCACATGTTATAATGTCACAAGTGCTACCTATGTAAAAAGGTCCTTAACTGTGTGGATTTGAAAGCACCAAAGAATTGTAACGCTAACAGCAACCACAGGTGGTTTTGTTCAGACAATTCAATATGTTTCAAGAGCATCATGCCCTGGATGCTTTTTCTTTTTCTTTTTTAGTCATCACATGCACTAAAAATGGCTCAAATCAGCAGCACAGCAGCTTGTGGTGTAGCTGTGGTTAAACACGGGTGAACCCAACAGGGCAGCATTTCCTCTGTTCCCCAATACATCTCAGAGGTGTAGAGTGAAATGAGACAGTTGTCAGCAGAGGAGAAGGGGATAACATAAACCAGAAAAAGCCAGTCAGTACAGAGAGGGAAATGCAGTGGATGGTCAGCTGAGCTCGTCTGCCTGTGCCCTGCCACTGCCAGCTCTGAGGGTGTCATGTCTTGCTCTTGGCAGCAACTTTGCTCCAGAAAGTTATTTTCACTTTGAATCATTTCAACCCTGTGACAAACTGCAGCGTGGGGGACAAGTGCAGTGGCTTGGGCAAAAGATGTCAGAGGGACGTGGCCACTTCTGACAGTTGTTTGCCACTGAGGAGCATCTGCTATGTCAGCACATCCTGCAGGAGTGGCAATGCAAGCACTGAGTTCTTTGCAGCAGTTTGGACAACACTTAACCTCTGTATAGACAATCTTACTCGGTATTAAAGTGGTCTCAATTTGCTTTGATCTAAACTACAGTCAAGGTGAATTAAGACACATGGAATGAGTTATTTAAATTCTGAATTAAACCAACTACATCATTTTATGCAATTTAATCAATGTTCTTCATATTCAGACTTAAAGTAGTTAGCTTTTCTAAGATCTTCAAGTGCTGTGCTGGAAATTTGAGTCTGAAAACTCTTGTGGGGTGCAGTACCTGGGGAGTTCAAAGGCAATATCTTTCTCAAATCACATGGACTAAATTTAAATAGTTCATATATTATCTTTACAGACAAATGCCATATTAAACAAGTCATGGGTGAATGTGCTGTGAGCTGACAAAAAGTGTTTTTATGCACCAGAGAAAATGACCAATAGAAGTTTTTGTGTCCACACCAAATGCAAAGCTTGCTGATGAATTTTATCATAGTTTAGAGTGAATAGAATTCTGTTACCAAGGCTGAATATTTTCTGGCAATGCTGCAGGGCAAGGCTAAGAGATTAAGATAATGCAGTATAAAAATTAAAAATGTTTTTATTCCTTCATTGGAACTGAACTGAATTCACACTTCAGTTTTAGATTTAAAAGAAAGGTCTGTCGTTTAATTATGTCCTCAAGAAATGCAGAGCTCTCAGTTTTCAGAGGCATGAGGATTACTATAATAAAAAATTATTTTAAATATATAGTATTATATAGTTTCCCTTTGATAGAGTGCTTTGATTTAACCACATAGGTTTTCTGATTTTTTATAATGTAGCAAATTTTAAATTACTTCCAATATTGTCTGCCTGACCCTTGCCTCCTTCCCTTACTTATTGTATGTGGTAATCAGAAACTAATTGCCTCTGCATTGTCATCATTTCTTCTTTCTTTCCCCTTCTCCCCCTGAATTTTTTCTAGTACTTGTAGAGCATGTACTTTCCAAGGTGAAGGAAAAAATGGACTTAAATCTATGATGCAAGGTTCCACAGGGACTCTTCAGGAATTTACCCATGAACTAAACTCATTTCTCTCCTCTTGCTTGAGAGAACCTTGCTAAGGTCTCAACAATGTCACTGCCATGTCTGTCTTTTTTGGCAAACACCAAGGGAAGATAATTTAAGTGAGAACAAGGTAAATTACAGTAAAAACAACTTGAATGCTTTGACAAGTGTTATTTTAAAGGGTTCAAACCCAAGTTACTACTTTATTCTTCCATGGCACCTTGTTCCATGCTGGAGCGTTGGAGTAGGGCACATGTGGGTAGTCAGTTACTACTGAAATCACTTGCAGTGTACAGAAATCTCACTTAGCTTGGACTACAAACTGGAAATACATGTTTTTGAGTGTCAGTCCCAAAGTGTCCTCACAGTGTTCCTGTGAGTAATGAAATGTGTGGAGACACTGGGTATTTTTAAGCAAGGATTTGCTCAAACCAGTGACTAATAACTGAATCCTTGTAGACTCTCTGTTATCTCACAGCAATCCAACTTAGCATTATTTGTGAAAGTGTTTTCAGTTTTCCCAAGCGAGAAATTCTTTTTGAGAAAGTGTTTTCCAAAGCCCTTTGTTTTGGAGAAGTTATCTGAACAGTAAGCTTCCCATGGAAACCTTTCAGAGGTTTTTACACCTGCAGAATGATTACATCACTGTTTTGCAGGCTAGAGTTCATACTAGTTTTTCACACTGGAGTTCAGTCATTACAAGGCTAAGAACAGAACAGAATTCTTCAGTGCTTATATGTTTTTGCTCAGAAGGAATTGCTTCATAAATTAAACAGCAAACCCACTACATTCTGTGTAATCTTTCTCTTTTCGGCTTGTTTCACTCATCTCATGTTGGAAATAAATTCAAAACTATCTCGAGTTCTCCATATTGTAGCTCATCTAAACATCATTATTCAGCCTTAATGGGCCCACACTGTGCAGCTGCCTGGCTGGTTGTAAAAGCCACCAGATCTCCTGCAAGGATCTCCCCTGTCCTAAGGTATTACCTGCTAGCTGCTCAGGGTTTGTGTGGTTCTGGTTTCCTCACCTTAGCAAACTCTCTACAGTGAAGGTGTTAAGCCACTGCTTTGTGTAGCTTTTTTCAGTAAGTGGAAGTCATCAAAAGAGGAATTAAACTATGCAGAAGAGCGAGATGAGGGGTTTTTCCTAGACAATAGAAAGCATTGACAAGAGTGATTCATTTCTCAAGTCTTTGCACATTTCTGATTCCCAGTAGTTGAGTTAAGATTTCCCACTGTGCGTGCTGCCTCCAAGTAATGATGTTCATATGCTGGCTATGGTGTTCCTACCAGTGACATTTTCTTTTGACATCTGCAGTGTTCCCAAATACTCAGTGACTAAGATATCCAAGCACGACAGTTGTGTTTTAGGGACATAAACACTGAATTCAATGGAGGACACTGCAATTAGAGTTTTTACATGAGACAAATCTCCCTTCCTCAAACCTGGCAGTGGTTGCTTTAGGACTGAAATCAAACTCCTACCTCTTTCTTTTACACTTTCAGCAAATATTCTCTGTCCCTAATACTGAGTGGTTTTGTGTAAATCATAAAGTTTGATTATTAATCAAATATGGACATAGCTGACTTGGATGGCCTCAAAACATTGTGAAATGCTTATGACTTTTGATCATTATATCAAAATACTTCAGTGTGCTGATCATTTTTCTCTGGGGAACCATTTTCTTCCTAGAATAATGAAGCCTAGGACTTGTTTCTCTCATTTCTCTTTATACCATCCTAACAGCAGAGAGAAAAGGAGGCTGTCACTAGGTGATAGACTTCTGCCAGACTTCACTGCCAGTTGAGTCTGTGATGTGCTTCTATGCATATTTTTTGTTCTGTTTTTACCTAACATTTCACGAGTGTTGTGTTGGAGTAAACTTTAGTGTCTGCACTGAACGTGCAGTTACAATGCCAGATTACATCTGTGATCTTGGAGGCAGTACCAATTAAACACATTCCTCTCTACAGTCCAGTGTGTTGGATTATTTGGAAGTGTCCTCAGAGCTGTTCAAGGATCATTCATTCCACTGACAACCTGACTGACTTCCACCCCTCCATCCCCTGCAGGTTTTATGAAATAATTCACTAGAGAGGAACATGGACACTCACCACAGGGCTTTGGTATTTTTCATCCTTTCAAATGACCATTGAAATGAGTCTAAAAATTATTTTAATACAGCAGCCCTAGCATAAACCAGCAAATTTCTGTTTCTGCCATATGGCAATTAAAACTTGTTTGGCCAACCAGCTGCAGATCAGCCAAGCCTGTCAGATATCGATGGAGGCATTCACAGAAAATATGGGTTAGGCATGTTATTCTGAGACCTTTAAGTGAAAATGCAGCAGAGGATTGGGAAAGGTGTCTCCATTAAGTATTTGGAACCTATGAAATAATATGCTGAATATCAGAGAATTCTCCTGAATCAGAGCTTAGAATGTCTTTTTAAATGGTTTTATAATAATAATGAGAGTCTCTGCTGACATCTATAGTTAGATAATTGTTTTGAAGCCATAGTCTATCATTCCTATAATTTTCTCATTAATACGTTCCCCTTTTCAAGTTGAGGAGGAGAATTAGTGGATAATTTCTAAACCAATAACATATAGCTGTAGAAATATTATTTCTTATCTCATTTTTATTATATGCAATAATCTTTTAATTCATTCTGATCTGGTATTTTCAAAATACAATTTATAGACGGTCCACAGCAGCCTAATTTTATTTTAACATCTAAATATCTTATGTTAAATGATTTCACTTAAACTTTTGAGCAACTTTCTGGCAGCTTCCTTGAGTGTTAATGCAGTGTTTGCTCCTAGGATACATGAGACATTTTGTGTTTCTCCTTTGAAATAGTTTGTGAACCAAGTTCTGTCTGTACATGATCTCCAGTACTGGAAAAGATTTAAAAAATGAGTTTCCCTTTTGTTGTGCAGAAGTAGAGGGAAGGTGACAGCTGGAAAACTGTTCCACCCACATCTCAAAAATTCATCAGAGTATTCTGCTATTTGTGAAATTTAGCCTTGTCCCTTTAACTCCTGTTCACTGACCTTGGCAGGTAATGATCACCGTGCCAACATGTTCTGATTTACTTCAGCAACAAAGACAGGAGTGTTTTGGGATTCTCTGCCTTTGACAGCACAGGAAGGAAAGGGGTGCCTAGAGTTGTAATTATGTTTCCTTTTCCTCACCCTTAGTATGGATTATTTTAAGATGCAAAGGAAAAATCCAATACTATTTGTTGGCAAAGTTGTTTTAAATGCAAGGGAAGTGCTGTCTGAAAGTCCCTCTGTTGTAACAAACTTCCTGGACTAGTTTATTTGGGTACAATTTGATGTTAAATTGCTATGGACAGCAACATAAATGATTTAATAAGATTCCTGGAGATATGTGATAAATTGTTATTACTGCAGTTTTTCTCTTATAAGCAGTATACTACTTATTTTTTTTTAATTCCTGTTGTTTAAGGTTTTATTAGATGTTTGGAGATTAGAAGAATGGTGGTATCTTCAGAACTCTTTGGACTGTTAAAGAGATTTTGGTATTAATAGCTAAGTCTGGGTGAATTATGTATGATTATGGAAGCCTACACAAAATAAATCAGTGGGAGCTGGGGGGCCATGACTTCATCTGTGCCAGATAAGAGATAAACATTTTAAATAGAAAAGGGTATTCTTACCAATAAATTGAATTATTATAAGGGGAAAGGGGGGATTTGCTACATCTGAAGAATACATGAAAGCATTCAGAAACCATACTCTAATATAGGTATTTAAATTCAAACAATTTAACATTGCTGATGGTTCCTGAGAATCCTATGAGAAGCTCTAGTGAACACAAACAAAAATCAGAAGAAACGAGCAGACCTGCCAAGCCCAGACATTTAAAATGAAAGATTTGTTCTTATCTGGAAATACTCAACAAATGAAGAAAAGCTTTTATGATAAGGATGTAGTTGTACAGAAGGGTATAAACAACTCATGGGGTGCTCCTGTCAAATTAGCAGGACAGGGGGAGGAATGTGCTCTGTTACATCCCAATGGTCTGGCACACTGCTTGAATCTAAAGGAAGAAAAGTTGGTGGATTTAATTACTAAAAGCATGGTTCAGGGGAAGTATGAGGGAAAAGAAGGGTAATGCAATTTTAACCACTTTAATATAGAATTAAAATTAAGAAGATAAAATAATATATACACTATGTGAAATGGAAGTAATTTTTAATCTGAACTACTATTGATGCTTCCCGATGTCAAAACAGAGCTCAGAAAATAACAAATATTCAGTTAAAACTTAATCAAGAAGACATATTTTCATATTAAAATAGTTTCCATGTGCAGCTTAGATGTAGAGGAAAAAATGTATTCTAGTACTGTCAGCATATTTGAAATAATTTGAGTAATCTTTCCTTAGGTATATTTTGTCAGAAAAATTTCTATTCGATGTTCTGAAAACACCACTGATTACAAAATTCCCTGAAGAAGCTGAGCTGAAGT
This sequence comes from Erpornis zantholeuca, assembly GCA_013400515.1. Lineage (NCBI taxonomy): Eukaryota > Metazoa > Chordata > Aves > Passeriformes > Timaliidae > Erpornis > Erpornis zantholeuca. The sequence continues at coordinate 264,582 of VZTN01032680.1, forward strand.
ACAGCATAATGGCAGTGACTGGGAGCTTGTAGGCATTTCCAAGATTAACTTGAGAAGACTGTCAGGAAAGCAGTGGAGGGTCAGGTTCCCAAGAAGTGAGCATAGGGTTGGTGAGTGGAAATCACATATTCCAGATAATATTCAGAGCTGGTATAAGAAACTTCTTAAATAGCAATTTTTCATGCCTGTGACCTCCTCGTCCTCCTGCCACCAAAGGGTTTTCAATAGCCTCGGAATATGCTACAGGCACAGCAATTTTAGCATATTTACATATTTTAATACTGTATTTTCATAGAAAAGTGCTTCAATAATAAGTAAATGTGATATTATGATAGGTTATTACAGTGAGTTATGTTTTCGTGACTACCCAAAGTGAGACAACAGTCTTAAAAAGCCAACCAACCAAAAAGAACTTTATAAAGTTTTAACAGTAAAACATCTGAAATATCTAGTGTGAAAAGAGCTTAAACAAAGAAGCAAAAGTTACTCCATATTAGTAATCCTGAGACATGATTTATCATAAAAGAATCCAAACAAGTGGATGGAAATCTTGAGGGTTTTATTGACTCCTAAGGTTCTGGGTTTCTATTGTTTAACAACCTTCTGTTTTGTGGACTGTAGGCAAATTAAAAGTACTTTTCAGTTAACATGAACTGTTGGACTTTACAAACAAAATGGAGGAATTAGCCTAGTTTCTTGTTAAATGTCTAATTTCAATGTAGTAAGCTTTTCAAGGTTTGTTATCCATTGCACCAAAGGAAATCTGTGAAGAGTTTGTGTAGTTACAGAAGAAACAGGACATTGCATCAGCCTTTGACTCCTTTGAGGGCACCTTTCAGGTTTTGGGCTCTACATCTCCCTCGCCTCTGTAGGGAAATAGGGAATAGGCTGTGCTGTAGAATTTCTTACTGTCTAAGGTGGGCCCTAAGAAATCATCAGTGGCAAGACTTTCTGTGAGGGAATAGAGGATGCTTGCAGTAGGGACTGTCCCCCATATTCTCTGTGAGCAGGTCTCGACTGCCTGGGGAAAGGCTGGGATTTCCCTGCTAGCGTTACCTGGGAAGGGAAGACAAATACAAAGGAAGCAGCAGGGTCACAACATCTCTCAGGATTATCCTGACCTAGTGCAGTTTACTAATCCCTCCTTACTTACAATCTTGTTTGGAGCTAGGAAGTAGGTCAGTAGTGGAACTTCCTAAAAACTATTTTCTTTGCTTGTTCCCAGATCAGTTAAGACTCCTTTTCTGTGGTACCCAGCTAACCCCAGTCACTGGATGGGCTCTTTGCTTCAGAAGAAAATTCTGCCTTTCTCTCCCAGTGCTCTCAGGTCTGACATTACTTTGCCATGACATAAAAATCTTCCATTTTCTGCTGGGCAAATAAAGCAAATTCTCCAACTTCTATGAGAACATGTGCATGAATTCTGGCATGTCTAATGTTTGACACATTTGTTATAAACAAAGTAGCAGATGTTACCTTACCCACGTATATTAGTTCATTAGAGAGCATATTTATTTCATTTTAATTTTTAATGTTAACTCTTATGTGCACTTTCATTGCTGGCAGAAAAACCAGCATGGCTTTTAAGTGAATGCTTTATGCTCTGTGTTATTTTGCCTCAGATGTTTGGCTGGTTTTTTTCATAAGACAGCATGTCTGCTTTTTCCTTAGTGCAGAGCAAAATAGTGTCCTTAACTGTGATCTCCTTTTTGACCTGGTTTTGCTTAGAACATACGGTTATGAAATGTGTTTGTATGTTATATATTAGGTGTGGAAAGAGGAGTAAAATGAAGTTTGGAACAAGAAGCTGGACTAGATCCTCTCAAATTCCCAGCCTGAATTATCCTGTGGTCTATCTGAGGTGGCTGACAAATCCTGGTGCCACAGGGAGACTGAGCTAATGATTCACTTCTGCATCAAAGTTTGATTCAAGTCATCCATGAAATGGGTTCATTGGTCCTGGCCCAAAGGCAGAGCTTTGATCCTGCAGCTCCTGTGCTGAGGTCGTCATCCCCCGAGCTTCTCCAAACGACACCAGTCCCCCCTGCAGCCACGGCAGGCACCCAACCGTGGGAGGTTCTGCACTCCCTTCGCCCGGAGCTCCTCTCTCCCCCTGAGGCTGTTCTTGAGGATTTCACTGTTAGTGGGTTGTGCATCAGGACACCTCACCCAAAACTGTCTTACACCTAAGAACAATTACTTGGCTCTTGGTGTCATAAATCCAGTGATTTCCACAATCTGTTGGAAGAAGTTGTACCCAGGAAATCGCTGTTTAAATAATGTGGCTTGGAAGACAGTGAACATACAGTGATAAGAACTTTGATTCTAGTTGATGAGATTTAGTTATGACCTCTAAACTATGAGGTATCAGCTGTATTTTATCTTTGAAATATCTCTGTGAATCATCCATGTAAACTGTTATTCTATTAGGATGGCAAGTGAATAGGATTTGGCAGCAGGGGCTGAAATCATAGCTTGTTTCCCACCTCCCTCCTGTCTGTGTGTAAGCACATGTGCATTTCTATTGTGTTTGTATTTTCTATTGATTCCCAAAAGTGATTCCAGAACTGAGATTGTAGACATAGCTGTGAATATACCTGTCTATATGAGCAGGGTGCTCTTTTAGTTGGAGTTAAATGGAGTTAACTAGATAATGATCAGAACCTGTTTTCTTTGCTCAGCAGCAAGAAAACCAACCTGACACACAGAAGGAATTTTATTGTACTGCAGAGAGTTCAATTACTGTGGGAATCACTTGAATATGTCTGTGCTAAGCTAAAAATGAAATCTTGATTAAAAGCAATCAGCAGAGAAACAAAACTGAAGAAAGGAGAGAGTTGCAAAGTAGAGAGAGAGGATATAAATCTCATAGCTCTTGCACCTGTAAATACACAAAATACAACTCTTGCAACTCATCGTGTGGACAGTGACTTTCAGAGGCAGGTTCTTGTCTTATGTTGGGTACAACAGAGAAATTCCAGGGCTAGAGCTTTGTGAAATGCCAAAGTTACCATGGAAATGAGTTTATACATCAGTTAAGATCTAATTATTTTAGGACCGTAGCTGATGATTCTGCTCAGGAGGTGCCCTTCTGCATCAGGGACAGAAAAGTCCTTGGTATTTTTTTATTCACCTTTGATTTAGACAGCTCTTAACCAAACTGCTGAGATTGAAATTCAGCCAAAAAATACTGCATGAAGAAACAGAGGAATATCTGTACTTCTAACTTGAAATTGAAAGCTGTTTTCTTTTTTACAGTTAGAGATGGAAATTCTCTGAGATGCTTTGACTAAAATGGATAATAAAAAACTGCAGTTTTAATCTGTAGCCAGAGAACTACAGAAACCATAATTTTCAATCTATTCAGCTGTATTTGTAACAAAAAAAAATTTACTCCCTTTCATTCTTTTTGTAAAATCCAGAATGAAAAACCTTCTTCTATGTACCTGTGCATAATAAAGACATCTAATGAGTTTCAGAACCTATCAACAGTTTTTGTATGATAACTCTTAACTACTTATTACCAATCTTTTCCTAGGAACAGACTGTATCTTTTTTCCTCGTTGCCTAATTTTGAAAACAGGCCTACAATTTTACATAGCATTTTGCATTAGAGTGTATAATTCATCCTATTAATGTTCTCTCTTCATTCTTTTGATTACAGTTTTAAATTTTTATCTATATTCTAATTTCCATGGAATTAGACATGCTAATCCATCCTTTAATAATATGTTTACATTTTACTTCTTTCAGAATGGGAGTAAATTTAGGTGCACTTTAATTTATCTTTCAGTTCTGCATTTTCTGAAATCTACATTGCAGATTGATATCTTTTTGAATATCTGCATAGATATGTACCTATATAGATATGTATCACAACACTCGTACTGAGCATCAATGAAACCTCCGTGTGCTTTTACAGCTCCTCAGGCATTATTTCTTTCAGAATTAATTATTGCTGCTGTCACTGCATGGTAATAAAAAATACTAAATGGAAGTCTTAAAAGCTATTGGTATTGTAGCTACTCCTGGAAATACCAGAATGTATTCCCTTGGAGCAGGGAATTGAGTCTGGGATAGCTCCCTGTGCCTGTGTCACGCTCACCTGCCCAGTTTTTGCCCATCCTGCAGGAATGTCTCTGGCCAGCTCCTGAGCTCTGTTCGTGTGCATCTCTGCCTCTGGAGTGATGCTCCAAGTTAACAAAGGGTGGTTATTAACAGTTGCATCTAGACAAATCTCCTGTCCTCCAGCAGCCTGAACTCCCCCCAGCATTAATCACTTTAACAGGAATTATGAAGCCCTATATTAAACACAGCCCTTATAGAAACAGAACACAGTTCCTGTGCTGGGTCAGGCCTGCTCTACATGTGTCCCCTGTGGCCATAGCTGTCACCAAGTGCAAGACACCTCTTGAGAGCCATTGGGTTTTCAGCTCTCAGGATAATACTGCTTCAGTCCTGAGACTGGTTATTTTATATCTGGAAGTATCAGGGTTTGCATGCCTTTATTCTCTGTTTAGTTGGCATGCCTCGTTAGAAGCAGAAACCATGTGTCAACTCCATGATTGTTTCAGCTAATGTGGGCTCCCAGGGGAGCTGTGCTGGTATGTTTGAGATTTTTTTTTGTCATTGATTGCTGCAGAAATACCAATATATAAGGTATTAAACCCCAATTCAGCAAAGTACATAAGCTAGTATCTTCTTTTATATATATATATGTAGTCACTCTCATTTCAGCCACATTGCTTGTAGGTATAATAACTTGCTGTACCGAAGCTAAAATGCTTTAAACCCCCTTTTTTGATAAGGCTGCTGTTTGGGATGCAGAGATCCTCTGAGGAATGTTTCTGCAGCAGTGTCTGGCCCCCATATCCCGTGCCATAGGTTAACGTGCCCATGTGAGCACTGACAGGGCAGGCAGTGTGTGCACATCTCGCCTTTCTCCGGTGACAGGCTGGCACCTCCCGTTAAGCTGTGCTTGTGAGTGACCTCTGTGGAAAGGTCGAGGTTGACAGCTTGGGGCAGTAATGTTTTAAGCTGCAAAATTCCTCCAAGGATATGTCAGTACTTAGAGAATGACTAGGGAAAGATATGAGTGATCAAAGAGCTGCAGACAGAGGACTGTTGTGTAAGGAAGGCCTTTTCATATTTTTCAGACCCTGCTTTTTGACACCCAGCACAGCAACAAGCATTTGCAGTCAGAATGTGCCTTGTTCATTTTGCTTAGGCTCAAGAAAGTGTGTTCTGCTAAATCTGGGCTCCAGGATCTAGCCCAACAAAGTGTGCCAGGACATTAGGATGCTAGTTAATAGGACTAAAATGTGGGATTCAATTACTTCTTAAGAACTGGATGTTTTATTTCCCTTTTTAAGTTGCACTGGTGATCTGCAGCCCCACTTTTAATTTGGAGCTCTGCTTTCTTTTATTAATTTTCTACATTTTGCATGCTTGTGCAGTGAGGAGCTTTTGCATGTTTTTCTCAATTTCGTTTTGAAAGAAGAAATATGGTAAGAATGGATAGAGGCTATCATTCTCTTCCCCAAAGGCCTAGGCAGCAAGATAAAACATTAAAACATAAGATACAGTATTACAGGTTACAAAAGATAATGAGCAATTAAAAAATGCTTCAGGAGTTGAAGACTGTCCCTTTTCCTTAAGCCTCACTAATTGTACTGGATCAGACCCATGAGGCTGATGCAAACAGATTGTCTTCAGGAGGGACAGACTCCCTGTTGGACCCTGACACAAAGACCTGCTGAGCCATTGGTTTGGCAAAGTTCATAAATGCGGAGGTAACATCTGAAATATCCTTCAGAAAAATGAGTAGATCATAGAGAACTGTCATAATCACTGGTTCAGAGAATGATTTGGGTTGGAAGGGGTCCTAAAAATTATTTTCTTCCAACCCCTTCCAGTATTTTTCCTTCTGCCACCTTCCCCGAAGGTGCACTCAGCCCCCCCGTCCCTGTCACCAACAGAGGTGTTAAACAGTGCCAGTCCCAGCACTGATCCTGTCCCTGCCCTCTCCTTGGACTGCGAGCTCCGAGTGACACCTTCCAGGCACTTCCTTACCCGAGTGACCCCCATCAAATCCCTGTGTGCCCACTCCAGAGACAAGGCTGTCTTGTGGACAAGGGCAAATGCTGGCACAAGTGCAGGTAGATGACATCAGATGCTCTTCCCTTACCCACCAGAGCTGTAACCACACTGTAGAAAACATGAGCATATCCATAAACTCTTCCTGTTTGTATGTGTGCTCTGTGTTTTTCTGGCAGTTTTAGGAGTTGTGAGCGGCACAAGATTTGATTACGACATTATGGTCATACCCACATCACCTCACACACTGCTCCACCTGCCTTCCTGCCAGAAGCATGCTTTGTGTTCCAGGGGGAGTGAATTAATATCTCAGACTATCTCACTTTGCTTTTAAAATTATTACCTAAATCTAGTTTCCTGTTCCTTCCTTATATTGTTCTATCTTTGATCGCATCTATATCTGGGGAAAAATGGAATAGGAAAGATGGGGATTTAATTAGTGGTGATGGCCAGAGGGTTTAACTGTCATCCCCAGAATGAATGGCTGCTTTCCACGGGTAGCAGCAGAACCAGCAAAATTGCATCACACAATTTATCTACCTGTTGTTATTATTATTGCACTGGGAATTCCCATGGGTGTTGATCACGTACTTACTAGGTGATTGATTAGTCTCTTGCAAGTGTACTGAGCCTTTGCACAAACGTTTTCAGTTTTTTCATTTGCATACCTTCCATTTTGTCACATCTTGTTTCCCCTGACTTGGGCTCTGGAGAGATCTGTACAATGAGCCTATGCAGATTAGTTTTGCCACTAATGCACAAGTCCCCAGTAACTGATCTGTCCTTCCATTCAACTAAACTGCTGCATTGTTTTCAGTGAATTAAAAATGAGCTCTGCTGCAATTTTCTCTTCAGTAGGGATGTACATTTCTAATTTCCTGTTAGAGAAGTTGTTTATTAAAAAATCTGTCCGTTCATTATTTGTGCTTATGAAGGTGGAGTGCCTTCATATGCAGAACATAATTAGCACTTAGAATTGTTTTGATCTAGTTTTCTCTAGGTAAACTCTTCACTAATAGAAGGTTTCTGCTGGTAAGAAAGCTCTTTTAGACTCCTGACATCAAAGCCTAACTAAGTGAATGTCATTATTCAGCTAGGTTTTTGGAGCAGTGCAAATAATTTGGAATACCTTTCCCAAACACGACTTTATATGCTGATTTTGCTTGGGGTAATTTGGGGGGGGAGGGGAAGTTATGAAATGCAAAATATTTAATGGAGAAATTAAATAGCTGAAGCATAGAACTTCTCCCTCAGTTCGAGGGCTTTATAGAAAAGTGACATGCTGAAAACAAATCCTCTTTTGGCTGCACATTAACATGAGGAGAAGCAAATGGAAAATATCTCTCATTTGAACAGCTGCAAACATCTAAGAAAATGTTTCTTGTGGAAATCTGTTTCTGGTATTTTGAGGTGATTGCAGTAGCCACTCTGAGGGAGCTCTTTCCTTTGCTGATGTGCCCATCACACCCTATTCCAGCTGGGGAACAGGACCCCTTTCTTGATTAGGGATCTGGATTGGCTTCAGTTCCACTAAGAATGCAGGTTAGGATGTGGTCACCTACTAACAATGTCAGACACAATGTTTGAAAACCGGTTCCATATTTTATTTATTACTGGTAATTAAATAAATCTGCCATAGTAACCTTTGAAAACCAGACTGCATTTTCAGCTGCTGTGTTATAAATCTCTATTTACTTTTTCTCTAATGTTACATTTCTCAGACTACTAGAGCACTGCATTCCATGTTCTTAGTTCCACCTCATTTCTAAGGAGTGGAACCATCTCCTTTGTGTTGCTCTTGCTTTGCTGAAAATTTGTATGAAGCCAGATCTTTTCAAATAGTTACATTCATATAATAAAAATACATAGAAATAGAAACAAACTCCTGTTCCGGGCTGTATTTTTGGATCTGTAGAACATATTTGAACATCAAGCATATATTTTCCATTTAACCATCACCTTAATTTAATTTCACTTAAGCAAAGGAGGTGATAGCATTAATCTTCCATATTGATTAACCAGACAGAAAACGCTTCTTCACCTGGTATTAAGGTGACAGATTTATATCCAGAGAATGAGTACTGATGTGTTTAATTTGCCTCCAAATTGAAGTGATTAGGTACAGGTTACATAGACAGAAGTTGGAAGTTAATTCTCAGGTATGAGTCCTTCTTGCTCAGACCAATGACAAAGACTCCAGACAACTGATAGTTTGGTGGATTTTAAATATTATTTCCACAGCTAAAACAAAATGTTTAACACACAAAGTGCATAAATGTTATATTTATACATACATATATGTATGTATAATGTAAAAGTGCCTTTTGCACTCCTAAGACTTTCTTCAGATTTGTTTTTACAAAAAAAAAAATAAACAACTCTCAGGTTTCTTTTGAGTCTAGGCTAGTATTCTCTCATTTTGTATCTCATCTTCCTCAAAGAGGAACAGGCATCTCCAGGGATAAATGTGTAACTCTGCCAACGGAACTTTCAGCCCCCTGAATTTGGAATTAAAAAGAGCCCCACCTGATAATGGTTTAAATAAACAATTTGCAGAATTTTCTCCCTTCTCCCCATAATACAGAGTCTCCCATAACATGCAGATTAGCAAATGCTATTGAAACAATAAAATGGTCTTTGAAATGAAAAGAGAGCAAGAGTTATAATCCTTAACTGATCCATTATCACTCTCCCCCTTCTGTTTAAGCCTCTTTGCTGCAATAATCAAATCTGCAGTTAGTCACTGATAAACACACATCGTAGATTAATTCCATTATTTTCCTGCAGGCCCTAGAAGTACCTTTTGGCCATGATACAGCTTGTCCAGTGATTGACAAGGGCTCTGATAGCTCCGTTTCGCAGCTTTTTTGCATCTTAAGGGCTGAATTGCTGGAGGCAAAAGCTATGCAGAGAGCAAACCAAGTCTTATCAGTGCTTCCCAAATTCTTGTTTAGGTTTTTCCTCTTGAGCTTCTGCCTGCCTTTACTGATTTAATTAATGCCTCTCTGTCCCCAGGTTACATACCTGCTGACTTTAAATCTGTTGCCATTTATCCTTTATTAAAGTAACATTCTATGCCTGACGATTTGGCTGACAGCTATAGAACTACTGCCAAACTCCCATTCCCATCAGAGATCCTTGGAAACAAGGACATTAGATTTTTTTCTTAATGAAAAGGGATAAAATTTATCTTAATAGTTTAAATATCCTGAAGCTCTTTAGAAGGTAATTAACTTAGAATGACTCGGACATTCTTATTTTGCCTTTCATTCATGTCAGTGTTGCTTTGGAAAAAATACTCTTCTAAAAGAGCCACTTGACTCTGCTTGTAATGGTGAAGTTGAGAAGGTATCCAATGTAACTGGCAATACCTTTAGCCTTAAACTTGTTTCTCTTGCTCTGCCTACCTTGCTTCGAAGCTTAAATTCACATTGGTTCTCAAATGCTGTCCAGGGGCTGACCATCTGTCAGAGCAGAAGGGGACCTGCAGCAAAAGGAAGAGGAAATCATTACCTGGTGAATTTCCTGACATTGGGGGCGATCCATTGTGCAGGCTCATTTATGAAAGTTTGTCTTCTTCTGAACAAGAAATGGCTTTTAGCCCTTATTTATTATTTTAAAACAATGGTGTACAATACCTCATATTAGTAACTCAACAAAATTAATGTCTATTTCCTCTATCTACACAGTTATCTGCTCTGCTCTGACTGGAATGGGGTTTTTAGTATTTTTTAAGTCATAGGTTAGATTTTCTAAGAGAAATGAACCTCTGCATAATAGATTTAAAGTTACTGATGAGATTTGCTCCTCTTAATTAGCTCCTCCCAAGGCTGTAGAAGCTGCCTATAGGCTCTTAAATGTCTGCAAACCATGAGAGGAAAATGTCTAGACTAGGATCCTACAGGACTAGCAGGAGTGATGAAGGACACAGATGTCCCTGTCTCCATTTCTCTACGGCTTTCTTCAGCACTTTTGTACTAGTGTTTCTTTATTCATCTTTCTGTAACCTTAAGCTTTAATTAAATCACCCTACAAAATACACAAATTTTCATTTGCTGAGTGTTAAGTGTTAGGATAACACATGAATAAATGGATGGAAAAGCCCCATAAAGACCAGTCAGTCTTGTGTTCACAAGTTCATTTTAGCATCAATCCAACTGATTTTTCAAAATATTCAGAGGGCACTAAATGAGATTAGCAGGAGGCAGATGCAAAGGAGCTTATTCGTCATACAATACAGAATGGTACAGAATGTCTGTCTGCAGGTGCTGATGGTCCTAAAAATTTACATGTGTTAAAGGTGACTGGGAAATATAATGAAAGAAAAATAATCCAGTGGGGGTCTTTAAACAGGAGGATGCCATACCAGGCTCAGAAAAGCCAGGAGAGTACAAGTTCATTTCACCTGTGTTCATTGTGTTCTCAGACTTGCTGCTACTTCTGAGATTTCTACCCATTGTGACAGAGGAGATTCAGGGTGATCCTGTATTATTCTTATTTTTCTATTTAAGTGCTTTTTCCCCTTGACCCTGTCTTTCTGTTGGACTGCTTCAGGATTATCTCCTTGGTTAAACATTTGCTATCTCTAATGCTTTAATAATAGGTTTTACTCTGGATGTATTCATTCAAACGTTAGTACTCTAGATGGCACAGGTGTTTCTGTTGAAATTTCTATGCCTGATTTGATTTAATCTTTTTAACAATGTTTGTCCAAGATTTAACATTTGAGTGAATAAAATTAAAATGAACCTCAGCATTTGAAAACTAAGTTTGGGAATCCCATCTGCCATAAAGAAGTTTTTTTTTCAAGCACAGCAAGTTTTGAAAGCACTGAAATGCCAAAATTATGACTTTGCTCCGTAAGATTGGCGTCAATTCCTTTCTTTTCTTTTACTGATCTTAGATGTTTTTAAGCTCCAACGGAAGCTGTATTTATACTTTTGGAAGATGACATTATGCAAATAATCTGCTGTGATCAAATTTTAAGATGTAGAGTCTGAAATACACTGAATAATTCCTGCAAATATTGATATAAAAAGTCTTTGGCTTCCTTTTCCCCCCACTATATTTGAGCATCTTGTGAAACAGGTTCTCAGAATCTTCTAAATAAGTATTTTTGTCACTGCAGAAGGAGATTTGAATAATACAAAATGTCACCTCAGCTGACATCCAGCAGTGAGTGGCTCCAGATTGCCATACAAATAAAGAGGGAGACAATTACAGCTGGAGTTTAAAAAGTGGAAAAACAAAATTTCAAGCTTAGCCCAATATCTCTTGTACTGTAAGTGAAAGCTTTTAGAATTCTTTGATTCTTTTCAAAAGTTTGCTTATATTTCAGAAGAGTTGAAAGAAGGTGTGATGGGTATGAGCTGCTTTCCTCTTTATGGAATGGGTACCCTGCTTAGCTACTAAGCATGCCCATGGAGACAGTGTGAGATATTAATATTGTTATGTCAGGAGCTGGAGTTAATTGTACACTTATCAAGAAAAAACGATAGCCAAGTGTTGCCTGGATATCAAAACAAAATGTTCGTGGGCAAATGCTGTTTAAGAATAATTTTTCAACTCAGGTGTTTTTTAAATTTCAGATTCATCAGTTTCAATTAAGCAGAGAAAGGAACATCTAATTTTACCATATATTTTTTCAATTTTAAATTTAGAAAATTTAAATACTCTAAGAGTTTAAATGCCCAGAGCAGAAATATTTTGAAATGATTTAAAAAGTTTTCTAACCTATTGAATCAAGAGTAATTATATTTCATAAAGCAAATGTTAGAGTCTACTTTTAAAAAAAAATCTTAATTCAGTTTTTTTCTCTAGTGGAGGTGGGAGAGTAGAGAGAAAGCTGTGTCCAGCTCAGTTAATATCTAGAAGTGTAGCTGTGGTGTGGACTGACAAGGTAGCCAATATGTCCACAGTTCTGGGCCTGCCACTGCAAACAAACTCTAATATGGTTTTCTGGGGAGGGAGTAAGATCTTTCTGGCTCCTGCACCTTAGGCTTTGCTGCTGTCTTCTGTTATTAACATTGTCCTAATGGCCATACTGGAGGGAGACAGCCTGGATTGGCCCAGGGATCCAAACTCTGCTCCACAGAGATGGCTGTTTGGAACAAGACAAACAGTGTCTTTTTGTGGTGTGTTTTTGCTGGTAGTGGTTTGCTACACCTGTTCTGGGCTGCTCTGTTGTTTTGGTCATGTTGAGCCTCCCATCCCCTCTGTACTGGATACTGGAGCAGAGGTTCCCTCCTCATTCCAAGCTGCCTCAGGCCACATTTCTGTTGTCAGGGTTCCCTGACAGTTTCTGTCCTGGCTCCTGCCTGCCTTGCCAGTGTGGTGGATGAGCTCCCAGTCCGACAGGAGTGTGGAGTTCAGGTGGCTTACACTGCTATTGGTATTTCGCATTTGCAGTGCCTGATTCCTCCAAGGGCTGAGGCCTGATCCTCTCGCTCTGGTTTTGGCACCAGGGAATCGCACATTGAATGCTGCTGCTCACTTGGGTTTGCTCCAAGTCACGGCAACACACTGACAATGGCAGATTAAATTGCCTTCTGTTCCTTGTTACAGTTTTCAGTTAATAATCAACATGCCGGAGATGTGGCAGGCCTGGTTGATGCCTCTTGGCACCAGTGACCTCGGTATTAGATTTCCCTTGGCACAAAGGGATATGGATTTGTGAGGCTTCTGCAATCATTTATCTTCCTAAAAACCACCAGTTTTCCTGATACAGTTTGAGGCAATTTCAAGGCTATTTAAGAGAGGCTGAGGGTTCCACTGACAGTACCACTGGGTGTCAAGGCTGAGGCACGTTGGCAGAATGGAGCTGGGAACCCTTCTCTCCCTGCATTGTGCTTCACTCTGGCTACTGTTAAACTCTTGGTTTAACAATCACTCCTTTTCGTATGCACAATAAAAGGAAGTGCATCTGACTTCATCATTTTCATTTTAAGGTTCTTTTGTTTCCAGCCTCAGATGCTTCTTTCATCTTCACTTAGTCTCTTCATTTATATTCAGAGAAACCTCATTCAAATCCAGCAAGCAGTTACACTGTGGCATAACCCATGAATAACACTGCTGTTTACACACACTTAAGATAGCCCATTCCTTGACAGGGAATGATATTATATAGATTGATACTGTCTATTTTTTTTTAATTCTGTCTGACTTGCTATCCATCTTTTTAGACATTTATGAAATATCTCTCTTCATTACAACCTTCCATTAAAGCTGAAGATCATGTTTTATCCACTCGTGCATTCTGCTGCTGCTTACAGAGCTGGAGGTGCATTCAAGCTGCACAAAGTCACAGAAAACTGCAGAGGGAAAATCATGAGGAGCTCATCTCTAGATAAAATGTAGAAGTGAAAACATGTTATTAAAGGCAACCTTTCATCCTTTTAAAACATAGAACCAATACTGAAATCAAGAGGAATCTCGTCTCTAAAAGCCCACAAGCTTCAGATGGCTCTAAGCCATTCTTAGGGGACTGTTAAAACAAGCTGTTTACCTTTATTAGCAGTTACAGAGGAAAAACATTTTTTTTTTTAAATGACCTGAGTGAACATGATTTCATGACTTTAGCTTGAGGGAGCTCCTTCTGGCAGTAGACTACAAGTCTTCTTTCAGTTCAGTAGCCAGAAAGCAATTTTAGAAAAATCTCATGCTGAAATGAAAGTTCCTTCCTCATGTATTTTTTAGCAATAAACCCCTTCCTATGCAGCAGTTTAACAGAGAATGAAGAGACTACTTAATACTATAATGACAATTTTCTCCAGTAAAGAAGTAAAGATGTTCACTTTCAGTTTGAAAATAGGTTTGTTTAGACTAAATTGCTACTACCAAAAAGAAAAATTCATGCAAATTGAAAATTATACAGAAACAGGAACATATGTTAACAAATGATGAAAATTTATCAAGATCTGCTAAGGCCTCTCAAAACCCACCACTTGCTACCAGTGACTGGTTTTGTTCCAAAAACTGGAATTAGTTTTTGCTAGAGCTTGAAAAAAGGCTCTTCCCTTTGCTCTTTGTTTTTGCAGTCAGAGACTTGCTCTCCTTTTTTTTCTTTGTTTGGGGTTCTTTGTTTGTGGTTTTTTGTTGTTGCTTTGTTTTACCTTTTCAGAATGATTAAGGAATGGCATTTTATTAAAAAAAAAAAACCTGGAAATATTTAGTAATAAGTCTGCAACTGTCTTACAACTTGGTAATTTCATTTGCTTAGAAGACAGAGAGCATTGAAAAGGGAAATGATACATTAGAAACGGAGATAACTTCATCTGCAAGCTAGGACTTCCTACTGCATACTTTAGATTACAAATATATACATTTATGTAAATTTATGTAAATGATGAATAAAATTAATGCACCAACAGATAATATGTTAGACCACAGAATAAAAGATTTTAGATAACTCTTTTTGTTGAGGTTAGAACAGTTACTGCAAGAGGAGAAACTTGCTTATAGCAGTCAGAACAACTCCAGCAGAAAGAGCTCAGCAGTTGGTGGTGTTGGCCTGGGTAATGCAGCACATTCAGATGTTATCCTTTGCATTTAAATATCCCCGTGGGTTTCAATGAGGTGTTTGGGCTCAGAGCATTTAGCTGTAAGCCCAGAGGGCTGGTGCAGGTGTCAGATAAAGGCAGAGCATCTCCAGAGCCCTGCTGGGCAGGGCCGGCAGGGAGGGGCTGATCCTGGCCAGGCCAGCGAGGGAATGCCTGCCAGGATTATGTTTGCCCATAGTGCTGCCCTGCTTGGAATTAAATCCTTCTGGAGGGATCCTGCTGGTACCTGTGGTAAAGCATTTAACTGGTTTTTTTCTAGGCTTTACAATGATTTTTAGACTGTTGATGCAATTTATACTTCTAGTGGTTTCTGTTTCTCCTCCAGAACAAAGTGTGTGTATATAAACATTTAAAATTATGATTGCCAGCATTATTAAACAAATATCACCAATTTCCCTATGAAATAGCTGAATAATTGTTTTACATTTACATTTATAAATACTAAATGACTTATTCTATAGTTTAATGAGATCAACAAGCTATCTCTACACTGCAGACTAAATTGTAGGAGTGGTTTTTGTATTTCATATATAATTTTATTCAACCAGGTCTAGAGTGTTTACAGAGTATGGTTGTCTGTGATTGGTGATACTAGAACAAAATAAAAAGATAGATGGCATTTCTTTGGTACTGTCTATCAAGGGAGAGGGATCCTCTCCAAGAGAAGTGAAAATAAAAATCCTGTTTAATGTTCCTCTTTCAACACACCTCACACTTTACTAACAAAGATCATGATAGGGGTTTACAAAACTGAAGACAATTTTCATACAAACAGCACCAGCAGGGCAAAACAGTAGCAAAGCAAGTATTGACAGCAGATGGAAAATTAGTGGCCAAAACTTACATGAAGTTCTATACTAGGTAACAATTACTTTTTTAGATGCACGTTTGCAGTCATGTCTGTAGTTCATTATTTAGGCCAAAGTGTTTCACATTTTAAAGATAAAATACCATGGAGGAAAGAATTCATCCTAAGAAAGAGTAGTTTTTGTTTTTAATTTTTTAGAAGACACTTTAAGGGATGAAAGGGATAAAATTAAAATAATCACTGCTGCTGCTAATTTGAGTTTCCTAGCGTGGTCTTCATTTGCTAATGGTGAACTCACCGAGAAAAGAATTAATGTGCTTGGGGTTTTGTGAGATACTTGCAATTAAATTTTTAAACCGTTTTTCTCCTTCATCAATAAAATTGTGTACAGGCTTTGTAAGTATGGCCGTGGGCTATGCTCTTTACATGCACATCTGCACTGTTTATATAAATTCAACTTGCATTTATTTTATAGTGCTTTTTCTCTGTAGTGGGTTAATACCAGTAACCAGGATTGCTGAGTTTCCTGAGAAGGGAAAGAAGCCTCTTTTGTCAGTGTTACTGGCATTTAGAAATGCCTCAGTGCAGCCTGGAGTCTGATGTGGGCAGCAGCCCACAGCTGCAGACCAGGTCAGAAAAGTGAATACCTGCAGAAGGAACCCCCAGGGGGTTCCCCACAGAGCACATGGGCAACTAAGAAATGCCACAGCAGGAGTTTTAAACATGTTACTGACACGTGCTGTTGTACCAGTGGTTACACAGGAAATATAAAATAATTTATTCATATGCCTTATGAACTTGTCATTGGATGATAGAAAGTCTTTTCCATGCTGTCCTTCGTAGGGTGATGGCAACGTTTCCTCAAATATAATTTAGAGTTGTTTGCAAATTACAGGTGTAGCAGTGCATAAGGTTTGCTGTTTTTTTCCTTATATGTCTTCCTTATCCCTGGAATCTTTCTCGGAGGAGTCTCTGTAGA
Source organism: Erpornis zantholeuca (assembly GCA_013400515.1). Taxonomy (NCBI): domain Eukaryota; kingdom Metazoa; phylum Chordata; class Aves; order Passeriformes; family Timaliidae; genus Erpornis; species Erpornis zantholeuca. The sequence goes on from VZTN01032680.1 coordinate 281,023, forward strand.
TTAGTCTATCCTCTGTGCTGACTAAAAAATGGGTGATTATACTTTAAGTTATTCAGTTAAGCTTGGAATATATCTTTTGCCAGTGGGATTTGGGTTTGTGTCATTTCTGCATGCCACAGATATAGATTTTCATGGTTTTGACACTGTTGCAGTCTGACTAATTTAGTTTCAAATCCTCCTCTTTCCATAATTTTCTTTTTTTTTTCTTTTTTTTTTTTCTTTTTTTCTGGGAAAGCCCACTGATTTAACTAATGAATCCAGTACTGATTTCTGAACAGCTGCTAATAATAAGAAAAGTGTCTTGATGGTTATTCTTGACTCTGGAGAATGAGCATCCAAGCAAGTTATTGGGGGCTTTTTGTTGGTTTTTTTTCACTTTCCAGGATGTTTGGCTTGTTTGGAGAGCTCTCATGTCAAATCCCTTTTATCTGTAATTACAAAGCATTATGATTTCATCTTGGTGCCAAGGGACAGCAAATGCCTGAAGGGAATAGTGAAAGCCCATTTATTTGACTTAAGGTCAACTTCTGGTCACAGTGATATCATTGCCTAAATTCTCAGTGAATTTATCTCTTTGGAGCTTTAACCCTGTGTGTGCTTCCCATGACTGCCTAGAGTTTGTCTATGAACTCTACTGGGAGCAGTTGGGAACATATTCCTTTTCTTACCTTTTTCCCTTGAAAAGTATGGGCTGGACTATTTGTCCAAGGAAACTGACAGTCAAATGGCAGATTATTTTATACAAATAGCTGATCCTTTTAACTGAACTAATTAACTTTTCAACTGAACTGACACTGTAGAAAATGAACTGTTTCATCCTAAATAATGGAGGAAATCCATTTCAGGTCAGGAAATGGAATCTGTGGTTTTTGGAAGCCCCATCTTGCTTCTGGTTCAAAGCCTGCCTTACCTTCCTTCTCTCCTCTTCTGCCCTTTCAAATGCTTTCATGGAATTCAGAGTCATGATTTATTCAGATTGTAGCTCTAAGCTGACTTGCAGAGGCAGGTTCTTTCCTTACCTCTGAGATCACGTCATCTGTGTGGGATGTTATATTGAAGATTGGGATTTTGACCTTTTAAAAACTGTGGCTGGCTGCCAGGGAAGGACATGCAATGAAAGGGCTACTGTTAAATTTAAAAATGAAGTTGATATTGATAATGTAAAATAAGAGTCGTTTGTGCCTCAGGATTCTTTGTTCCCAGACAGTCTGCAGTGTGTCTGAATATATGTGCTTTTAGCTGCTGTGTAAATCTGTCTAGGCAACATTATGCACTGATTTGCAATTGCAGTGTAACAACACTGAATTTGGGGGAAACAGCAGATACCTTTATGCTTCTAATTACAGCTTTCATCTGCTGCTAGCTGATAAAAGAATGTGAGAAAAAACTCATTCCTGGGGGAAAAGACTTTCTGCCCCATCTTTGCTTTGGGCCTTGAAGATACAGTAATAGGAGAGCTGTGATGGCCTTTGAATGGTCCATTTTCCTTCAAGAAGGGTTCAAAAATACCTAATCATTCTTGACAGAATCAGTTCAATGTTTCTTTAAAATCATTTAGCAATGGAAGCTCCACAGCCTCTGTATATAATGCATTTCATTGCTTGTCATTCCACACCATTCAAAAGGGTTTTCGTCTAATACTTGACTAAATTGTCCTTACACCAATGAGAGGTTTTTTTCCTGTCTCTGGTGGTGTACATTATTTTCTTCTTGTCAGCAACTCTTTACATAGATATAATAATGTCATCTAAAACATGATTTATTGTCAGTTGCTGACTGTATTTTGTCTTCTTAAAAAAAACCTTCTCTGTTTTTTAAATATCAAGGGACCAGTGTCAGCCTCAATGTTTATATATGTCACTCCTTACCTGCACTGCCAGTAGTATAAGCAGAGAAGCTGAGGACTCTCAGAATAACCCAGGCTAGAAGGGGCTTTGAGAGGACATCTGGCCCAACCTTTAATGGCAAAGGGAGCCTAAATTACATGATCCAGCACCCTGTTCAGTCAGGTCTTGAAAATCCAGTGATGGGGACTCTGCCACATCCCTGGCAAGGCTGCTGCAGTGTTTGATTATTCTCATTGTAAAAGAAAAAAAAAAAAAGTTTCTCTTACTGAGATGAAATCTCTCCCAGTGCAATTTGCACCCTGCTGCACCTTGTCTTCTCCCTGTGGCTCCTTGTCTCCTTGTGGAAAGAGAGCATCCATCCCTTTTTAGCCATCCTTTAAAGTAGTGGATTAGTATGATTAAGTTCTTCATGAGCCTTTCCTCCTCAGGGAAGGTTAGGATGAGACCTAACTCTTTCCATATTCTAGACATGAACGGTTTTATCCTCTTTTCAGTGACTCTATTGCAAGATATGTAATCTATACATAATGCCTCTCTCCAGTTACCTGTTCTGCAGCATAAACAATTGCAGTTTTTTCATTGTTTTCCTCACAGTTTCTTTTCTCTACACCTTTGCTCATTCCTACTGATTAAGTAATAATTGACTGTTATAACCTTACTGATTTTTTTTCTTCCCTGGTACTTTCCAGTGGACCCTTGTATCTCTGGAATAATGATGGCCAAAGCTTGGCACAATATTCTCGCTGAGGCTTTATTACATCTGAGCAGAGTGGGAAGATTATGTGATTTTACCATTTGACCTGTCTGAATTTCTTGACTCACAGGCAGCTTTTACAGTGTTATAATTCCAAGCCCTTTTTGTTTTGCAGTTCTGCTGCCTGGACTGTTATTCTGAAACTTGTTTGTCTATGCTCTCACTCCCACATTTCATACAGAATAATTTTGTGTGTATGATACTGTGCAATAGTCCTCAGTGCTCCATCTTGTTTAATTTGTACCTCCATGCTATGTGGTGAACACTTTTTGATTCCTATGTTGATTTCCTTTAATTTAAGCTGACAGGAGTTATATGTAAATTTAATACTTTTCTTCACTAACTTAGTGAAACACAAATACATTTTGATAGTTTAAAGCAAACTTTTGAAGGATGCTGCTTGATTTCTCTTTGTGGTTTATTAGAAGCTTACTGCTAACTGTGTTCTTTCATTGGGGTCATATTTTACAGTAGCCTAATTTAACCCACATTTCCCTAATTTATTATGAAAATGACACAAGCCAGAATAAAAAATCTTGATAAATTATATGATATCTGCTGCTAGTTGCCATCTTTTGGATTGGAGACCTTCCCATTAGAAAAGACTTTTTAAGATGTCACCGGGTGAACTCAGGGCAGAAATCTGCACCTCTACCAGGGTGCTCAGGAGAAATTTTCTCTGCTTACCAACAAAGCACCAGAAGTGCCTTCTCTGCTAACACTCCAGTTGGTCTGAAGTTTTGGATGAGAACCTTATGAAACAGCTTTCTGGCAATTCTTCTCCTGTTGCTGAAAGAATGAGACAAAAAGAGATGAGAACATAGAGCTCCTCTCTCTATCACAGCTTCAAGCTTTACATACAGGGATATGCACAGAGGAATTGGGCTTCTGGGTGTATAGGCAATAGTCTCCCAAGGGAAAGAGGCATGTCATGCAGCTTGAGAGCTTGTACTGCTTGAAAATAGTAGAAAACATGATACAGAATCGTATGCTAGGAGATAAGATGCTTTTTATTCCCATCTGTGCTTCAGGGGTTGAATTGGCAGCAAATCCAAAAACCTTTACCAGGCAACAGAAAAGATCAAGAAATATAGTATATGCATAGCAGGGCTTTTGGCAGAACCAAGTGTATGTCCTAACTGGATAATAGAAGCAGGGGCTTAATGTAAAGCATGCATTTTCCAGATGTTTTGTGGTTTGGGTTTGTTGTTTTTTTTTAAGATCTCGTGCTATGTCAGTTTTGCAGACAATTTGTCTTTATGGACACTAGTTCTGTGACCTCTAGTTAAAATGCCTTTCTCCAAGAAAAGCCCCAACACTATTATTTTTCTGGCATTCATTCTTGTGTAACATATGGATATGTCCCTCTGCGGAGGTTGTGTTGTCTGTCTCAGCTGCTATTCCACATTGATAAAAATACTGGTTCTCTTCTCACTTGTATATATTAACAGCTTGGGTGTAAGTGAACATATATGCCACAGGTTCTGGAGACTTATGATCTCTAAGAGAGAAAAAATACCTCTGTTTATTATGGTGTCTCTCATGTGGTTCCCTTGTGCAGCTGACAAAGGGGAAATTAGCAGATGGTGTAAAACATCTCTAGTTATTAGCAGGCAGCACTATCAAGTTTGTATGTATTTCCTCACTGCAGCCTAGTCACTTCTGAAGTTTTGTAACCTTTCTCTTGATCTAGTGGATTTTTTTTTTCTTTGATAATCTGTTTTTTCCTCTACTTTCTGTTTGATGACAGGAACATGCCTATTCTGACATTAACAAACCCAAAATTTACCAGCCAAACAGAATCAACCAGCCAAACCCCAGAGGCAGTGCAGAGGAGAAAGGAAAAAAAACATTACATCCTTATGAAGTAATGTCCTCTGTCTCCTTAACCATATTAATGCCAGCTTATTTCTGCTGGTGTTGGCAAGCTGCTCCCTGGGGAGTGTTCTGTGATGCTGACAGTGTTAACAGGAGGAGGTGCACTCCAGGATGCCTTATCCACATTTTTTCCCTTTTTCTGGTTCTCCTTTTCTTGTAAATATATTTACACACATATATATATATGGGACACAATATATATCCCTCCTGTTGTCAGATGAGACAACAGAAAAGAGTTTTTAAGGCTGTGGATTACTGTAATATTTTGCACAGAAGAGCTGTGAAGTTTTGTAGCTTGTATTTTTTTTCTGGAGCTTGACCCATCCTCAAAGGTCACTTTTGAACAGTGAACAAATGTAATAGAACATACTGGGAATCATTATTGGAAAGTCAACTTCATCTTTCCCTGAAGTTGATTAAATGCATTGGCTCCACTTCAAGTTCCCTAGTATTCTTGTATGAGAAATTATATTATACAGTAGTTGTGGCTGGAATTTTATAGATATGGGGAATGGGATTTGAGCTGATAAAACACTTGATGTTTTCCCTTTACTGAATTGTAGCATCTCCTCTCTTCTATCTGTTTACTCACAGTCCATAAAGATACAATCTTTTTGAAAATATATGTGTATTCTCTTCCTATTATGAAAAGAAACATGTTTAAAATGGGAGAATAGATTTTATACTGTATATAGGATCTTTTTAAAAAGTAAGTTTTTAGATTACTAACCTGTCAACAAAGTGCAACCCCAAAGATAACAGAGATTTCAGTAGGTCTGGGGTTGATAGGAAAATCTCCTCCAATACTGCTGTCTTGGGAGAATGATATCTCATCTAATAAAATTATCAGTTAATAATTGTACACAGTACACAGTTAATACATTGTACACAGTAAGGTAACAGCCTGAGGTATACCAGTATTTAGTGTGATGCTCATTTTGTGCAGAAACACAAAAAATACCTTAGTAAGTAAGCAGCCAAATATTAACTAAAAGTAAAAGAAACTGAAGAGTGTAAGAAGGGGATTTGAAGAAGCTAGGCAGAAATTCATGAGGGAATTGTCTCTGGGACTCAAAATTCAATGTATTTTGCTGCTGTTTGTAGAAAGGGATGAGATTTATACCTGCACTTTGACTTTATGCAGACTTCAGTATCCTAATGGCTGGAGTAGCTGTCTTTCACAAGGACTTTGAATGTGCACATTGAAGCCAAGCAACATTCTGAGAGTGGAGCCTTCCCTACTCGTTATGAGCTGTGTCAAAGGTATGAGACATCCAGGGAGATGAGATGAGATGAGATGCTGGCAGGATAACTGTGGTTTGCTAGAAGGCAGTGCTGCAGCCATTATTTTGTTGAACTGCAGTCTCAGCTGTGGCTCAGTCTAGAAGATCTGTGCAATCCTGTGGCGTATCTGCTGCATTTCCTTTTCTATACCTTTTAGTTGGTGTCAGGTAGAGAAAAATCACTTGTAGTGTAGTCTAAAAGTTCTGCATATCAAAGAGTGAGTGTGTGTTGTCTGTGGGTTTTGGTTTTCTGCATGCTGACAATCCTGTCACTAGCTCAGCAGTGGGGGCTCGGGGCCTTTGCTGTCACAGTCCTGCTGTACAGTGTTGTGCCACTTGCTGTGTTCAACGGGGCACCTTTGTTAGGAGTGCTCTCAGCCTTGTGCTTTTTAGATTAATCTTTTAGAAAAGAAAAAAAAAAGACAAAACCACAAAAACAAACTCATAGATCAGTGTTAGTAAAAAACAGAGCAGTTTGCTCTGCACAGGCAGACTTATGCAGTCCTGTGCTTCACAGCATACACATGCTGTCTCTGCCTTAATGAATCCTGTCAAGTTTTGCTCTCTGTCATCCTTAGCATTATTCCCTAAGCAGTAATGGCAAAATACATTACAGACCTAAAGGACACTTCTCATCCCTAAACTTCAGACTGTCTCTTCTTTAGAATGTCATATTCTTTAGTGTTTAATTTCCAAAAGCAGTAAAGTAAATTAGGGCTATAGATCCCATCTTCAAAACTGAAATAAGGCCCCTAAAAATGTAGTCAGGCAGTTAGGTGGATTTTCCAAATCAGCATCACCCTTCATTAGTGCTGCAAACACAAATGATTTAGGGAGTCAAGCTCCAGAGCTCAAGTGATGTAAAACCTGTCTGTGCACACAGGTGTGCACAAAGAAGAGTTGTTCCCCAAGTGTGCTGCTTTGGCATGGGGGCTGAGAGCCCAAGTGAGGTGCTGTGTGTGAGGGGGTGCTCAGGAAGGCTGCAGGAGTTCACTGGAGAGCATCAGTTGTGAAAATACCACACAGTTCTCCTGACCTCTCCAAAGAGGTAGATAGAAAGTAGCTGCTGCCTTGCAAAGCCAGTACTGATGCCAGAGTAGTCCAGTCTACCTTTACATCGTTCAACTGCACGATTTTTTCACTCCTGGTATATGAGGGAGTCAACAGCCTGCCTCTGTGCTCAGTAGCCAGTGCAGTCTCCTGCAGCATGTGTATGAAAAATTCCTGCTGAATTGTAACACTGCCTTGAAAAGAGGAAGGAAAGCAGCCATCCTTGAGCTCTCTCTCACCTTTGTAAGGACAAAACAAAGCCTAGCTTCTCTTCACATGTGGCAGAGAAAAAAGAAAAGCACAGTTTATCATAGAATCATAAAATGGTTGGGGTTGGAAGGGGCCTTAAGGATCATCTAGTTCCAACTCCCCATCCCAAGTTTTTGCATTGTTTCTGTTGCTTAAAGAAAGAAGTAGCAGGTAAAGCACTCTTTCCTCTGAGGATCAATTACTTCAAGGAATATATTCACTAAAATTGGCCAAAGTCTCTCTAATAACAACTACTGTGATTGAAATGTTAGTGTAATCCCAGAGAGTGAACTTGAGGCCAACAGCTGCATGCAGTAAAAAGAAGAACCTGCTTCTGCTCAGCCACTGTCAGTGGCTTCACTGACATCCCTGCTGCTTGGGAGGACTTGTTTCCTTATCAAATAATGCTGCCATTGACCACTGTGATTTGTGACTTGTGATTATTACTGTTTTTCAGTTCTTGTCTGTAGCTCAACCTCAGATTAAACAGCAACAACACTGCCTGATGTTCTCTTGATTTGAAATTTTGATAACATTTTGTTCTCCCAGCCTTATTTATTGTGAGGGATGCACACAGGGTTTGGTGTGCAGGTTCAGAAGATGAACTGTACCAGAACAACATCAACCCCTATTAATGAGCAGCTCTGCCTCTTACCATGTGAATGCAGGTGAAGTTGCCAAGTGAAGGCAGCTAGTATTGACTTAAATAGACAAGGTGTAACTTTGTGTGGCAGAGTATTACAGAATGCATAGACAAAAGCTGAATTCCAACTCTGAATTCTAGCTTTACTAAAAAAACAAACAAACAAACAAAAAAGCCTTTTACAGAATGATTGGGGATGAAAAATTGGCTTCAAGTTTCTCTTCAAGCAGAGAATAAGAGGTACAGAGCTTTTTCATGTATCCATGAAGGATCTGACTCGGTACAGCACTGCTTCATGCACTTAGGTATAAATAACCTTTTACTCTTTTCTGTTATGTGAAATGGGAGCAGCAGTAGATGGATGTTCTGAACTTATCTTGGCCTCATGTTAGTCTGAATCCATAGCTTCCCCTTCCCTGAATGGGTCCCCTACCTCTGAAGGTGAAAAATGAAATTTAAGGGAGAACACCTTGCTGCTGAACAACACCATTATCTTGTTAGCAGAGTGGCTGTGGGGTGAGAAAGGCCTATTCAGGGAGCATGGCCTGTTCAGGATTGATTATTTGGCAGATTCTGACATAGGAATAATGCTCAGAACTAGGATCAGGCTGTCACAAAGGGCTGTCATTGGGGACAAATAGGTTTCTCTTATGCTTTGCTAACATGATAGGGCCTGTACAGCTGAATGAGGTGTGTCAGACTCTTCATGGTGTATCTTCTGCAGAAATGTTTGCTGCAGCCATCAGCTGCATTTGTGTGACAGCATCTTTTGCACACACAGTGTATAACCAGTACCCTAATTTGGTCCTGAATTCCATTAGTGTACTTTTCAAAATTACAGGTACTTTTCAAAATAGAGCTGTACGAGTTTCCCATTGATAAAAATATCAATGTTCACTTTTTGGTAATGTGGTGCTCATCCTATGATCACATTTTCAGAAGTGGATGATATATGAGGTTATATAGTTTAATACAATAATGTTTTATGTCGTAACTGTTTTTAGCAAAATAAAATTATGCCAAATAGAAAGATGATATAATTACAGTGAAGACTATATTTATCACTGGGAGTCCTTCATGTATTCAAGTATAGAGACCAGGATTAAATAAACTGCACAGGATTGTGTGCTAAAGGGATTTGTGGACTAAGGTTATTTATTTAGTACCCAAAACTCAATAACCATTCTCTAAGAACAGAGCAAAGCATGAATCTTTTCCCAGATCTATTAAAATCTAAAGTTGTGACTCCTGGAGACATCTTGTAGTGTGAAATCTCATGAGACCTGATCCTCTATTTATATAAGCCATCACATCTTCAGTTTGTGTAAGCTGAGGATAATGCTCTAAAGATTTAGTCATGAGAACAGATGTTTCCAGGGTAAAGGGCTTGAAACCAGAAGCCTTTGGGCTTACAGACTCCACAGCTCTGTATAGGAACTTCATCCTTTCCTGACAGTGCACTTTTCTGTTTGTAGTCAGTGCATCTGTGTTTAATATCAAAGAGCCTTATGGAAGAAATGCTGATGGGAGCCCAGTGCAGGTCTTGCTTGTGGTGTCAAAGGCTGTCATAAGAGGAAAAAACATGTGGAAACACAAAATCACGTTCAAGGAGTTTTTTTGGAGATTTTCATGTACCTGAAAGAACAAAAGCTGTGCTGAAACACTTGTACAGTGTGCAAAGCAAAGGAGTTGGCCACTTTGCCATCTGTGATTCCAGTCAGGAATTTGCTGCTACAAACAACATATGCATAGATGGGCTGCTGGTGGAGCTGTAACAGTAAGCTGTGCCTGCTGTAGGTTAGGCTTGTGTTCCACGAGGCTCCCCAGGTTTCCCTCTGGGTCCCAGGGCTACCCAGAATTTTCCTGGCACTGACCAAACTCTGTATGTCTCTCTGAGCCCTCTAGCAGAAAGAGGTTGTTTCTGTAGTTGTACCTTAGGCAGGGAAATTCTTCCATAACCAAAAATGGGGCTTTTATGAATGACTTCCTGACACCCATAAAGGTGTATATTGAAAATGAGATTTGTCTACTGTTTACAAAGGCTAACTTTTGAACTGATGTTAATGTGTCATGGCTTCCAAAGGCTCATAAACTATCTAAAGAATTTGCATCAGGTCATGCACTAAGTGGACTCTGAAGCTGGGTATCTTGACTCCCTGTTTGTTCTTCTGAAATTTATTCACTATCATTTTAGCAAAGCAAAGAGAAGAAGCTGCCCAGGCCCTCTACCAAGGTTCTGTCAGCTTTACGAGCCATTAGCACTACTAAAAGCCTGTAAGGACTTTCTGTTCCAGCAGGCTTGGTACACAGATGTTGTGTACAGGATCTTTTGTAATGAATATATAACATTTTTGAAGCAATATAATACATCAGTTTTTCATTTGCTCTCACTGGGTCGTTGCAATCCTTAGATGTGGCTGAAGCTTATTTGAAACTCCCATGCATTCATGAGGATCAGGCTCTGCCCTTGGGCATGCTTATCTTTTTTTTTTTTTTTTGTTCCTCAAAACATTAATTAGCCTATCAAGTGGCACAAGGTGTATGTGGTGCCTGGGGGCTTACAGGGCACATGAAAGTTTGCAAAGCTGGCAATCCCTGTGTGTCTTAGGCTGCATTGCATGTAACAGGAGTCATAGAATCACACACTGCTTAGGGCTGGAAGGAAACTCAAACATCACCCAAAGCTTCTCTGTAATGCAGATAACATGCACTTGCTTTCCAAAGAATCCCTTGTTCCCACCTGCAGAGGCAAACCATCATTTGTTCTGGTATGAACCCCACTGGCTGCAGTGAGATGCTCCAAAAGCTCAGTTCATACTCAAAAAATGGCCCAGTGATACAAGTTCAGCAATGAGGCAGCAAGTTGGATTCACTTAGAATCAGTTTTATTGCCAGGTAAGAAATTCATAGTAATATAGTGAATACATATGTTTACAAATAAACATTCTTAAAAAACAAACAAACATTTTATTGTAGGAAGTATTATTGGTATCATAAACTCTGTAGTTAACAAGTATTAACACGGGTTTACTTACAGAACATACAGTTACTAAAATATTTCCACATAAAATATGCTCAAGTTACACGAAACCTGTGTGAATTAGAGTGCAGCTGTAATGTGTATCTAAAGCATATGGATTAACAGCAACATTCCATAAAGGGTCAAATTAAGTCAGCCAGTTGTGAAGGCAATAAAGATTAAAGGAATAAAAGTAAGATAGTGGAGAGTCGGGGTTATGTGCAAAGTATTTGCCTTGTGGGCTTTGTCCACTTCTGATAGTCTTAAAACATATGATCATAAAATTTAGCATCACGCTTGTGGAGAGATACCAGTGCTCTCAGGATGCAAATCAATCTCGATATAGCTAAAAAAATGGTATCTCCATTTAACCAGTTTTCAAAATCGTAGCCCTTGCACCCTTGACTAAGCAGAAGCACGGACAGTCTGTTGAGTACAGTAAGAAATGCCACTTCCAATTCTTCTTACAGCATTAACAGTTCTCACTCCTCCCTGAATACTCTTCCAGACCTAATCTCCTGAAGAATTGACAGCTGGTGAGAATGCAACTGTAGTAGGACAGCTAGTTGGGATTTAGCCAAGTGACTTGTGTTGGGGGAAGGGCAGGAATTTACTGAAAGACTGAATGCACTGCCTGCCATCCCATCCCAACTCTGTCTCTTTGTGGATGTGCCGAAGCCTTTACAGGCCCAGGACTGTGAGTTTGCTACCAGTGCCCAGTTCAAGAGTGATTTTACTCATACAAACAAGGCATCCTGCTCATCAGAACCACAGTCAAGACCATGAGTCCAATTGTTTGTTTAGTTTAACCCCAGATCTCTGATGTTTGAGGCTGAAGCAGCCTCTTCCACCACACAGCCCACCAAGAGGGAACGCCACTAGAGAAAGCCAAACAATAGAGACAATATACCAGTTAACATTTAGTTGAACTACAGAGAACTACTATGGCTAAAAGCAAATACAAAATGAGAGACTAGGGGGGAAAAGTTGAAACTGGGAAAATGAAGGGGCTAACTAAATAGTCTTGACTGTGCAACCACTGCATGGAGATGTAGTCCAGTTTCCTTTTGGAACAAAGAGAGGAGGCTGAGCAGGGCAGAACCCTTATCATCCTTAGCAAAACATGAGGAAATAGCTTAAAGGAACAGAGGGGTCACTTTGAAGAACAAGACTGTCATTGAACAATAGTAATACAGTAAAGGCACCACCCACGCTTAATTTCAGTCTGAAGCAATTGAAGATAGGCAAAACATTTAGGTGAAGAAAAAAATCCTGACAGTCTGCAAAGTGAGAATTGTTATCACCTGCCCGAAAACAGGAGGACTGAGAGGGAATATTCTGATGCCCTTTTTCCCCCCGCAGCTTTCTGTGTCATATGATGTGTCTCTTCTTATTTTGGAGGTTCCCAAAAATTTCAAATCAAACAAAGGAAACAGAAATGAAATCTTCTGCTGTTGTTATCATCCTGCAGAATTCTCTACCAGCCAGAAAGGTCCCATATGCTCTTAATCATCATGGTCTTCATAACTTCCTTGTGAAAGTGTCTTTGTCCCTTATTGTATATATATTTTTTGCGTTCTCTATAGGATGGTGTGAAAGTACAATAATAGATGTTAGGGATTGTACCAAGATGTTTGCTCTTGGTTTTTCACAGGTCTAGTGATTATTAATAGGATTTATACAAAATTCCTCTCTGAAGTAATATATTACAGCATATTGTTCTCTCTGTCTTCCTCTGTCTCAAGGCAGGAACATAGTGTAAATGTTTAAGCAGACATAAAGTTTCTCTAGATTGTGCTACTTCTCATCATGGATTTTAGTTTCAAGTAAAAAAATTTAGTCACAAGGGTTTGTGTTCCATTGTGAAATACAAATGGAGTTTATAATTCAACCTTCAGTGTGTATTGCTGAATGGTATTAACCCACTCTTCGGCCTACAGCTGGCTGGATACCAAAAGTGTCCAGGTGGAAGTTCCTTCCTTCCATTTCCTCTTTTTTTTTTTTTAAATTTCATATTTTTAATTTAATTTTTTTTTGCCTTTCGGTTGAGTGTTTGTGTTGTGTATACATTTGCGTTTGGTTTTTAAAGGATTTCATTAAAAAAAAAAAAAAACAAAAAAACCAAAAAAAAACCAAAAAAGAGAAAGAAAACAAACTCAAACAGTTACTTCTGTCTTGCTGTTGGTTATGAAGTATGGCTGTGGGCCCAAGTAGTGCTGGCTCCGGGTGGTCAGCGGGTCACTTAGCGCCGGGTCACCCATGCCGTGCTTGCCCTTGTTTGTGAACGCTTGCCGCCTCAGGGAGGGGTCGTTGGGATCCCAGGTCTTGTAGTGGGAGTTGTAGCCCAGGGGGTGCGTGTGGATCTTGCCCATCCTGGATTTGCCGTTCTGCCTGGTGAGGCCACTGTCGATGGTGTAGGCTCTCTCCTCGTCCAGGCGCACCGGGTGCAGGGGCAGGCTCCCCTTGGCAGCCAGCTCGGCCAGGTGCCGGCGTTTGGTGTAGAAGTCATCGTTGACTTTGTCAGCTGTTCGGGGTTAAAGGGGGAGGGGACAAAAAGAATCAGTTGGACACAGGAGAAATGGTGAACAGCTTGCAGTAGGTCATCAGACCAGAACGTTTACAGGTACATCTGTAGGAGAAATCCATGCCACCTCCCCGCCCTTATTTTCTCTCTGGAGCAGAGTTTTGGATGCCATTGTGCCAGGCTTTCATACATGCAGACAAAACCCTGCTGCCCTTGAACAAAAGACTGTCCCTGCCCCAAATTGCTCAGGCTGTGCTGACATTTACATTATGGGGACAGGTCCTATGAATCTCGTCACTGTTCATGTCACGTAGCACAGGAAATTAGGGATGGATACAGAAGTACACAGGCTTTGTGGGGAATACTGCAGTGTCTTGGGTTGCATTGCTGTATGAGAGCACAGCCCTTTAAATTCAAAATGACATGTGGGTGTTCAACCGAGCCAGCTGTGAGGTCTGGTGGTGTGTGATGAGGTGGAGCTGTTTTTCTTCAAAAAGGCCTCAGGGAAATATTAAGAATGGGATCTGTTCTCCTAAATGGTTGGAAGTTCACTAATGCTTTATGGGGCTGAAAATGCTTTGGGTTGTTGAAGGTTGGGTATTTACCCTGTGATTTTACACACCATGAAAATCCTAAATTCCAGATTCTGACATCATTTTCAGTGAAAATGATGGTTCAGTGCCACTAAGAAATATAGCAACAGCCCTGCCAACAAATACTGCATTGCAGTTCTAAAATCAGGATTTTGCCCTCTGTGATTTCCTAGGCAAGTGTCTTCCAGTGCATGCTTTTGATCAAGTTTGATTGTTGTTACTGCTGGCGTTTATTTGGCCTTACTTGAAAGTATGAACCATGTTCAGGAAGCTAAAGGCATTCTGCAGCAATCCAGCAACTCAATTCAGTTTTGAGACTGAGGTTTAAGGGAAGCTTAACTGAGTTTCATTTTTTAAGATCTTTTCTTTTATGTAAAGAGTGTTTATTTTTCCCCATCAAAAATTTAGATGTTCATTTAAGATAGTGCCAGATACGTAGATCAGCTGGCACTGTGTTAATCAGCAGTGGTGTGCTTGGAATATATGATTGTGTCAGCCTGGATCTGACTTCTGCTGTGTCCTGGTTGGGTCCATCCATTTCCCTTGAAGCCATGCCACCTAAGGCTTCTCTGCACAAGTCTGGTACATGTAGCTGTCTCTACAACTCAGCTCCTCTCGCCTTCATGAGGTTTTGAATTCCCTGCATTGTTTTTGGTGTAAATTCCCTCTTTTGCTCTCACCCAAGTGTTCCTAGGAGGCTTTTGTTGCACTTTGAATTTTCTCCCCATCTCTAGTTCTGAACTGGATCTTTATGCAAGGCAGGGAATTTCCCAGGACCACCATATTAATCTTCAAGATCAGGCATCAGTTGTGCATCCCCCTCATCCTGGCCCCTCAACAGGGAAGATTATTACCAAAGGCAATTGCTATTTATTATCTCATGACATTTTTTCTATAATGACTGTGCAACTGGACTCTGCTCTTAAATCCTTAATTTTGTCATTATAGAGGTGTTTCCTCTCCAATGGACTGAAATTGCTCCTTTCTGTGCTGTCAAATTGGGCACTGTGAGTTTTACCTAACTCTCTCTGTTTCCTTTTTCAGTCACTGAGTGAATGCTTTTCTATAGCATACAGGTGTCTTCTGCTCGGAACAAATCACAGAATGGAGATAATGGCTTGGTGTCATTTCAGCCCAGGGTGTGCAGTTGCAATCACTCATAGACCTGTCATGTTACAAAGAGAGTCTGAAGTTCTGCTTTGATTTTGGAGTGAGTTGTTTCATTTAGAGAGCTGTAATCTGAATAATCAAGAAGTTGTACCTATTCCTCCCTGAAAGAGCTGTTTCCAGTTCCACATGCCGCTTGTCTTTTTAATTTGTTAATATTCCCTGAATGTCACAGAACTGTTATATACAAGTTGAATAAAAATGGGGTGGAAATGCATTTGCATTGCTATTATCTCATTAATCTGTTATCAAGAATTGAAAAAAATGGTTGCAGAAAAGACACTGAATATTCATACAAGTATTCATTTTTATAAATTTTTACATCAAAGGCACTGCATGCAGGCCAGCTGTTAGAGGAGTGAGTTTCTGTGTCGTATGACTTAGACCTTGGCTATTTATGAAAAGTCATGCTAACATCTACAATTTAAACTCAGCACAATTAATTATGTCCAGCTTTTAATAGAGATACATTTGTAAGCCTGTTTCACATTTAAATTCGTTTAATTTGCATGCAAAAATAAAAAAATTTAGCTAATCTAACACAAGAAAAGAGTAAATTTGTAAGTTTGTAGTTTTAATTTTATCTTAGTTATGCTGCAGCAATTCATCTTCTGTAGCCAAGATCTTTAATTAGTTGCAAGGTAATTAATGACTTCTCTTTCTAGAAATAGCAGTGGTGATACAGCTATGTAAATAATGACCAAAAATTGCAGATATTTTTATTGCCTGGATTTCATGCCATTTTTCTCTTTGAGGCCACAGCAAGTTCAAGCTACGTCCTCAGTTTCTTTTAATGTTTTCTCACTTGTGCCTTTTCCAACTGCCAGCAATGGTTGTGGGTCTCTGAATTTTATCAGACACTAGATATGCTACTCAGATCTCCAGTCACAGCAGGGCTAATGTCCTACAGAAGAGTAAATTGTATTTCTGCTGTATATAAAGAACACCTTCAGTATTGAAACAGCGAGGAGGAAATTGGCCTTACAAGGACTGTGCCTATGACATGTCTGAAGTTGGTTTTGCTCTTCTTTCTGCCATGTTATAATGTCAAATTTTTAACTCTTTATTCCTTATGGCAAACCACACAGAAAGTGAAATTATTAATTCTGTAAAATTTGATTCCATTAGAGTTGCTTTAACTAATACAGTCCATAGTCCCTCTCTAGGAGCTTCTCTCTGGAAACTGGGCTTGAAGAGAACAAATCAGGACTTGAACTGTAAATCCTCATCAGCAAAGTCAAGCCAAAAGCTGGCAGAGAGCTGCAAGTGGCTGATCCCATGTTTGTGTGGCAGTGCCAGTGAGGGAGAGCTGCTGTTTGTGTTTGTCCTGATCCAGTAACACTTTGCAGGTTTTGCCTGAGGATTTTTCCCTGTGCCTCAGAGTTCAGTGCTGGCAGGGAGAGGCAACACCTGCATGGAATGTTTGAACCTCCCTTCATGCTGCTTTCTTTCTGCTTGCACACACAGGCATGCACTTAGGCACAGGTACCAGAAATAGGGGGAGGAGAGACCCTTGTAGAAAACATGAGCAAAATCAGCACTGATAAAACTGAATTAAGTTGTTCAAGAGGGCTTTTAGCAGCTCTTACATGCAGGTTTCCTAATAGCAGTGGGCTGTGCCCCATGTGAGTGACCTGATGGTACTAAAGTGCAGAAAGAGGGTTTTTTACTTCTCATTTTCAAAGCAGAAAAGATTCAGAACAGTAATATTTAGCATGGTTTTGTAACAAATGTTTTACCAAGAAAAGTATATTAATAGTATCCTGAAGCCAACTACTTTAAAAATCAACTGTGAATCTGAGGGAGTTTGTTTTTCTTCTTAAGCAGACCCTACAAATATTTTGTGGACTTTAAACATCCAAAGAGATATTTTGGAGTTAGAGGATGGATTTGTTATGTGACCTTAGGTACATGACTCAACTTCCCTCTGCCTTGGTTTCACCTGCTGTAAAATGAGCTGTTAGCACATGGGAGGAGGTAGTTGTGTTAGGAAGCTGAATTGCTATTTGTAGAGTATTCTGAGATCTAGGATGAAAGGTGCTATGGAAGTGCCTTTTGCATGGGCTTCTGTATCTTGATCAGTAAAAGTATGATTTAAAGATATCACTGTTGTATTTGCAAAGGAGTAAAGAAGTAGAATTGCAATGTTGCCAAATAATAATAGAAGAAGGGCTTTAATTCTGAGTGTTATTATTTGTGTTCCCTCCTCTTGGTAGCTATTTCTGTAAGGTTTTTACTTCTTTAAGGTAATACACCTACAAATTTAGGTACTGTTGTAGCTGTTCATCTGGAAAAAAATGTTGAAATATGAGGTTTTTTTCCAAATTTAAGGGTGAGCCTGGTATGGGGGGAAACTTGGGCTTTATTCCTGATGTTCATGAAATTAATAAATGAAAAAATACAGAAACAGTGTAAGGCTTGAAAGGAAGACTTTTCCCTCCCAACCAGGTACCTTAGCTATTAAGCTGAAGAGATTCTTCGTGTTCCTTCATCTTTCTAGAATAGTAAATCTTGAATTTTCTTCTGCTCCACAGCACAGGTTCATGAGGATGTGAATCTGGGTGGGGACCAGCAGAAGGGATACATCTTGCTGGGTAGGGAATTTAGGTTGAAATCTAGTTCCATTGGAGCAGTGGTACAGCCATGAGCTTATGATATAAAATGCAGATCACTCCTCACTCTTATCTGAATGCAGCAATGCCTTAGAGAGGGTGACCACAACTTGTTTTGATCTTGACTTTGCTGGTACTGCTGTCAAATGTTTCAGATTGGAACCACTGACATATTCCTTGGATTTTGATTTTTGAAAGGAGATGGCTATGGAAATGCCTAGGAAAATTTCAGGGACTTTAGGCTCACCTAGATGAAGTGATCAGAAAGAAATGGGCTTTTCGTGGTATGTTGTTGTTCAAGGTTCACCTTTCTCCCTAAATCTGTCACTAACAGAGACAAGCTTTGTTCTTTTGCTGGTTGCTAACTGTCCATGACCAAATGTGGAACTTTCACATCCTCCTTCATAATCCATAGCTGTGTAACAAAAGCATGGAAACCAGTGAGTCTCTTACCAAATAAACACCATGGCTGAAAATGTGTTTTCTTGAATATCAGTGGCAAAAATCCTTGTGGCTGCCATAGGGTCAGAATTTCTCAGTGAGCTTATCTGAATATAAGCCTTACTTGAGAGGTGCCCCTTGAAACTATGTTATGTTCTGTTCCCCAGCTAAAGTAGTCTTCAAGGTCATTGTGTAAGCACTTGTGGGATAGAGTCATGTGGACATGCACTAGCATTGTGAATGCTTGCTTTTTCTTGTAAAATATTGCAGGGGGTTTTAAGTCTTTTCCTTACTGACAGTGCTCTTATCTCTGTGGATCCATAACATGGCTCTGTATACTCACACCGCTTCTTACAGCTGTGGGAACATATAGAATCCTGAAAGACAATTCTAGATACCTAGGAGTGGGAAGAAGCCTTTGAAGTGAGAGAAGAGAATCTACTAAGGAGTGAGCCCTTAAAAAAGCTCTAAAGACAGTAAAAAACCAAAACCCCAAATCCAAACTTCTGTGTGAGCTTGCAGTCACAGTCAGAAGCTATGAAAATATGTAGGGATACTGTTTCTCACTAGATGTTTACAGAATTGCTTGTTATCTGAACATATTTTAAGAACTATGTGAAATGCAGAGCTTTATCCCAGCCAAAAAAGTCTGTATTTCAAATGAAGGACTAGAGATGCAGAAAGCAAGCAGTGGGAAGTGCTGAGGACAGGAGAGGAATGGAATGGCTCCAGTGCCACACCAGGTAACAGGTGAAATGAAGGAAGAACCTGTCTGTGGGTGGTTTCTCTGTATGGCTCTGTCCCTGTGTAATTTATGGCAGTTTGTAACAAGGCTTTGCTTCTCCAGCTGTGAGTTTGCTGAGAGGATGGTGTGGTCTATGGGAAACTTAGATTTCTCTGAGTAATGGAAGGGAAAACTCAAGGAAAGACAGAAGGGAAATGAATCCTGACTCAGAGACAACATGAGAATTTTGCCCAGGGAAGTACTGGGCTGCTGCCTTTGGTGGTGCTGTTGATCCTGTCTGAATGTGTGATTGCTTATTCATTTGCCTTTCCAAGCTGGCATCTAAGACAATATGTTCAAAGGCTTCCAGGATACAAAGCAGCTGTGTGTGAGAGTTCTTGCAGGATTTCATCTGAAAATCAAAGAAGAATCATTTGTACGCTAGCATGTTTATTCTTGGGTGAGGGCAAAAAACTCACATGGACAGAGTTTGTACTAGCTGCCCCAGGTATGAATTGGATCCAATAAATTCACAGATAAATGGGTTCCATACAGTAAAATAAATAACTAATGACCTGTGTTTTGAATTAAGGGACTAGCTATCATGGACCATAGAAGAATTTGCTCTGCATAATACGAAGTGTTTGGAAAACAGAGTGCAGGGGGAAGTTTCAGCTGGCCAGGATTCTGTTGGTAGGAGGGGGAATGGGCAGGGGGATGAGAGATCAGTCTGTGGCCAGGAGGAAGGAGGGTGGTTACTCCATGGCTGCTCACTGGCTGTTCTCATCTCACAGGCACCAGGGTGGCTCTGTGCAAGTTGGTGCAATTTTAAACCATACTGAGTTTCAATAAAGAGCAAAGACCATTTACAATAATTTTTGCAGCCCTCCTTCTCATTCTTGTATTGAGTTTTGAAAATTCAGAATTCAGACTGTGGCCTGCATTGATTTCTGTCCTAAATATTTGGTTTTCTTCTAATACTATTTTGCCTTTATTCAAGTCATTCTGAAAATGAAGACTACGTTGTCTTTGGATTCTTTCTTGTGTTTTTTTACTGACAGGTAAAGAAAAATACATAATGCATAGAAGCCTACATAAGTTTTGTAGAACCTACTTTTTGTGGCTCAGTGTTATTCCTCTCCCAGCCCCCTTTATCACTTCATCTCTTTACTGATTTCTTACTGTGATCAGGAGAGAGACCAAGCACGAAAAGACAAACCATATCAACCTTTTCTTCTCAGATATTGTTTGAAAAGCGCTTGTCCACCTCCAGACACAAGACTATATTTTGTTTTCGCAGTGAAATAAAATTATTTCAAGATATGAGACATGAAAAAAGATAAATACATAGGCCCAAACATTTCTTCTCTTCTTCTGATTATTTTCATGACAGTTTATGAAAGGCTGAAGAGGCCAGAATATTTCTGGGTTTTGAGACACATTAGGAATGGTTTAGGATAGAAATGTAATTAGACTGGGTAAGTGAAGCCTCCAGTCTCAGCAATGCTCTTTAGCCCCCCAGCAAAGTCTGCTGCCTGGCTGGGAACACTGAGACAGATTTTGATGAACTCCTCAGGCATCAGACATGATGTGGTTCACCAGGGTCACCATTCCCTGGAATACAAGAGTAGTGACATGTCTGGGAGCAGCAGCACCCCTCTTCTGACAAGGTGCCAAAAGCACAGCACTGCAAAGTCTGGGCTTTTTCTCTCTCTTTTTCCAAATGTTTATTTACTGTGTGAGTTTAGGCAGGTTTCTCCTTGGACATGTAAAACAGATTTTCCAGCTGGGCTTTGTATACTTGCCTGCATTGATTTACATAGTATTAAATTGCAATATTTATGATTCAATTTTGCAAAGTGCTGCAGTGATATTGTGATTTGGTTTTGATCAAAATACTCCACACGGACACACATTCTACCTAACCTAGGGACCAGTGGTGTGCAGAATACTTGAATGTAACCAATATAAGAAAAACAAGAATTTTTCTGACTAACCAAAATCATTAGGCTCTGTTAACGTGGAAACTAATGGTGGCTGATTCATGTTAAATTAACATTAGAATTGTAAATGTTTCCAGGAAACCTGAAATCTGTTGCATGCAGATAGACAAAGATCACACTACTTGGTTGAATCCTCAAGTGGTTTAACATTTTAAATTGAAGCACCAACATGCTAAACTGCTGGTTCCGTGTCATGCAATGAATGATAAACTTAAGAAGGAGGTAAGAGTGCCAGTTCTATTCTTGATCCAAGGGATGAATTTGTAAAAAGAAGTCTAAGAGAATTATGTATTAAAATCTCTGACTTTTCTTTGAAAATGCAGCCACTGGCTGTCCTGTAACTGTAAATCTGTTTTTTCATTATTTTTTTTCCTAAAGGCCTCTAAGCTTGTGGCTTTCATGGCATCTACAATGGCAAATAAATATGAGAAGTTCTACTGTGAAATATTTATTTCGTTTTATCTCATTTAAGCAAATTTATCAGTTTGAGTTTTACTGGAAACCTTATATATGGTATGAAAACTTGCCTTTTGAAATAGAAACTCTCTAAGGAGTCATGCTGTCATGCTTAACTTCTGAATAAAGCATGACTGCAGCATAAACTGATTTAGGAAAGGAGGGTTTGGCTCGCTTTCTAAAAATGCTGTCCAAAGCCAAAGAGGTTAACACTTAGGAGATTTGCTTAAAAGGCTTCTTTCACTTCTTCCTTTGGTAATCTTGCTTGCTTTTTCACTGGGTGGTTTTTAATGCTTCTCAGGATAAATCAGATTGTGTCAGAAGTTTGCAGCAGCGCTTTCATAACATCAGCAATAATAGGGAATTGTTTGTAACCTTTCTGGTTGGTGAGGACGTTCAGTTTAAGGGCAGAGCCTCCTCAGGGTTGCAGGGGCTGTGCTCTGCTTTTCCTGTCTCTCTCTTTTTAGACTCTATGGCAAAGAGTTAATGTCTTTGCCATATTGTTAAAGTCTTGAGCATGGTCGCCAGAGGTTTCCAGACCAGAGATGTGTGTCAGACTGAAAGGAACTCGTGTTCCCTGGCAATTCCCAAACTTGCCCTGTCAGAAGAAAATGCATTTCTTCAGGTTCTCCTGCAGCTTGGGCAGAGTCCAAGGCAGAGCAGAAGTTGGTGCCTGCTCTAACAGAGCCCTCGTTTAAGGCAGCAGCATCAGTGACTGACAGCCAAGGAAGAGCTGGAGATGCTCTCTGCCATGAATAGTTAATAGTGCCCACACCAGCCTGCAGCCCCAGAGGAGCACACAGCTCAGCTCCTCTCTCCCCTTCTGCCCAGGAATTGCAATCATATCAGTAGCTGGGGAGAGTGAGCAGCAGCAGTGCTGAGCTGCAGCGCTGCCTCCTCCCCTGTGCCAGGCCAGGCTGCTTTGCACAGGAGCTCCTTGTGTAGCCTAGAAAGCTTTGCAGGCTTCCCCACTGCCACAGTTACCTGTTGTACTTAATATTTCCCTTAGAATGGGACCAAAGGAGATCTTTGTGTTGGTTTGGTTTTTTTTTTAATGCTGTAGTATTGTAACAACTCCATACCATGGGGGTTTTTTTAGCTTCTCTTTTCCCCTTGTTCTTCTTCAAATAAGCTGTTAGGGAAGGACTTTTGCAAAAATTAACTGTGCATTACAAATCATGTTGCTGCTATTCCTCCCTCCATGCCTCAAGCCCTTTGTTAGAGTATGATTTTGTAGGGATAAAGTGATGGTCTCTGTGAGTTTTATCTGTGCAATTTCTCAAAAACACATTTACTGTCTTTAGAGCCCCCTCTGTAGAACCAAAATAGCAGACAGATAATTGCTGCTGTTTATATGATATTGTTAATAAGAGATTCATTCCTATCAGTTGGCTTACTATCTTTTGTGTTCATGGGTAATCCTGAAGAACATTGATTCTGCTTTTGACATACATCCATTACAAAGCTGAAAAGTCTTAAAACATGATATCACATGTTGAACATATGTATGAAACTCTTACTGCAGAAATATCACCATACATTACCTACAGAGCTAATAGTCCAGAGGGGAAAATGGGTGGAGTGTGTTAAGAGTGAGCAGTGCAATGTGTAGGCTCCATGGTGGGAACTGTTAAAAGCTGCACTTCAGATTAAATCTAGATTTGAGCTGGGATCCCACAGAGTTACTATTTATCT
The DNA here is from genome assembly GCA_013400515.1 of Erpornis zantholeuca. Classification (NCBI taxonomy): domain Eukaryota; kingdom Metazoa; phylum Chordata; class Aves; order Passeriformes; family Timaliidae; genus Erpornis; species Erpornis zantholeuca. The sequence goes on from VZTN01032680.1 coordinate 303,961, forward strand.
GTAAGTATTCACAGTTGTTTTCGTATCTTTAAGATCAAGCTCTGTGCTTAAATAATTGATAAAAAAAATTTGCATTGCAGAATGAGAAGCATGTTTATATTGCAAAATAAAACAGTTACAGAGAGGGATGTTTAGGAAGGGCTGCAAGTGAAAATGCTCAGCATTTTTAGACTTTGTTGTTGTGTGAGCTGAGCCTTGTTCCTATTGGCTCACTTTTATTGCCCGAGCATAAAGTTTCACTCATGTCTTCACTTAATGTGTAAAAAAGTCTCATGCATAATTCATCAGCATTTCATAGAAATAGGCTGGAATAACCCATGCTTGATTTAGATTTACTTGTTTTCTTCCTGGGGCCGCCACTGATCTCAATAGATGGAAATAAACCTGGTTACTGTAAGCTCGTTACCTCTGAAGGCTCTATCTTCAAGGATAACAGACAGCAAAACCCCCATTCTCTGTAGTCAGCTGGGTTCCTGGTACTCTTTATTTTACATCTGTCCATTATGTCTCACAAAAAGGAGAAAATAACTTTTTGTTTCGTTTTTATTCATTATCCCATAACAAAGATTCTTAAAATCCATTTGTTTCCAGAAACCAACCTAATTTTCAGTGGAAGGGGTGAGTTCTACATAACTGATGGAATGTGGAGTGGTGTTGATAAGCTGTAGTTTTATGAATGGTTGGTGAAGATTTAATTTTCACTATTTTAATGCACTGAAAACAACAAAAAAAAGCTGTTTCTCTGTGGTAGGGAGTATGGGTGCAAAGAATATCAACATCAAGAGCAAGAATAAGGATGCACAAATTTAAATTTGCTGTTTTGGCATGAAAAATAGGTTAGATTTAATAAATTTTTGGAAACATTCTTCAGCCACCATAAAACCAGGTAGTAGAATAAATCCAGGAAAAACAAATTCACTAGGTATGAGTCCAACCCAGAAAACAGAAAGTTGAAAGTTTAAACCTAAACTAAAAGCACTGCGAGGTCAGTCTTCCTTTCTTTCCCAAGTTCACTGTGTTGTTAAAGCCTAAGAAATGAGACAACATAGAGGGCAGTGTTTAAGAGCATCTTTTTCTGGTGTTAAAACTGTTTCTTGTAAAAGAAGGAGGATTTGCAGTTCCCTTCCACCTGCCATGATGTTGCTTCTGCCAAGACCAACATATCCCCAAAGTTCACAAATCTGTCTGTTTGCTGAAGGATGGAATGGGCAACGGCTGCTTGGAAATCTGACTGCTTAGAGCAGAATTCCCCATCCTCAGAAAGAATATCCTCCTGTAGACTTTACAGTAAAATGTTGCTTTTTAAAAGGCTGGGAAAGAATGTCAGCAAAGCAGATGATTTAGCTCAAGATGCTGAGGCTCTGCATGAACAACATATTTATAATTAAAATATGGGTACTTCACTGGAAGAAGAAATGAGTGTGCTGGGTGATAAAACAGGAAAATATTTTGATCAAGACTCTCCAAGCATTTTATATTCACCTATGACAGTGTGCCTGTAGGTATCAGAAGCCAATTGGGTTAAATAACAGAGAAAATAATTAAATGATTTAGTAGAAGCAAGAAAAGGTCTTGTGATTTCATCTGTATGCACTGGGCAGGATGTGGAATTTTCTGGGTCTCATCACAAGACGTGAGTGAAACAAATGATGCTCTACTTCCTCTGGCTGGGGAATGGGAAGGCTGAGGGAAGGTCCTGGCAGGGGGATTGGGAAAGCAAGCCTTGCTCCTGACTGCTGCTTGGCTTTTCTCTTGTGCCTGAAGAAGAAGCAAGGATAAAAATATAAAAGACTTCCTTAACAAATGAACACTCAAAGGCTTCTAATTCTCCAGCCACACTGGGCTGAGTAAATAATAATAATAAAAAGATACCAAGCTTTTATGTCACACTTCCTTGAGCCAGATCTGTAGTTCCAGTGTTGAGTTGGGCAGATCACCTAGCTGAGCATTATTTATGACACAGCACATACCTCTGGATATATGAAATCATTATCTGAATTGCCCTCTGGATATTACAAGTGATGCATTAATCTGTGCTTCCCTGTTGGTTTTTCATGCTAAATCTAGTGAGATACTTCTATGTCCTGGATTTTTTTTTTTGATTCATCTTTGTGTAACTGCTTATGGAAGTGGTAACTGAAAATTTCTTCAGTCTTTGAAAAGAAAGCACAAATCCTTTTTAAGCCTTCCAAAAAACATGACTATTTACTCCTCAGTGTAACAGTGTGGTTGCTATAGGAAAGTAAATTAATACAAATATATTGTGTCCAATAATTTTGTAGTTCTGCTTGTTCTAAAAAAAAGTTTCTAAAAGTTCCACTTTTTCTAAAAGTGGACTGTATCAACCCTGTGAATGCATGGGCAGGCATGTTGCGTGTTTCCATTTTTCCAATTACTGTGTTTCTTTCCAGGCCAGAGCACAGTGAACTACAGGGAATGGTACAGAGTCTCTTGGTGAGATAGGAATCATTCTTAGGAGGTCGTTGTGAAGTCACTTCTGTTCTCCACAGACAGGTCTTGTACCAGCACAGAGTTACAGTCATTTCTGTGGAAATGGAAGCTCTGAAGCTCAGGAGAAGGCAGCAACAAATTTCCCATCAGACAGGAGGATGGTTCAAAGATAACAGCCCAGAGCTAACCTTAGGGTGCTGTGCCCTTTGGATCCTTCTGTGTGTGCAGAGGACACAGGACCAGGTCTGTTCCTCACATGCTTCACCTTCTGGGGGAGTTGTTGCCTGGTGCCTTGGCACATTTATGGCCACACTCCTTTCTGCAGGGACCTAACCAGGAGATATTTATTCTCTGAGTGTCATATTTGCAGAATCTCACTTTGCAGTTTTGCAACTGCAAGCAGAGCTGGATCACTGTCTAATGTTTCCTCTGGGATCAAAGAACTGTGCAGCTTCAAGAAATGCTGGGAGCTGTAGACTCAGAGATGTGATGGTGGGTCTGCTGCCAATTATTTCCTCCTAGCTTCACTATAGCAAATCAATTAGATCTGATTTAATCCCACAGGAGACTAACAGCTCCCAGCACCAGGGAAGACTTTCTGGGTCTGTGTTTCAGGGAGGACTTCTGTTCATTGTATTTCTATTTCATTTTTTGACAATGTCCACTCAGTTCCTCAAATGTGTGTGTGAGAGAAGGGAAGAAGAAAGTTTATCAAAGTAATATAAAATCATGTTTAACTGTAGAAGTATTTGTATTCTCAGTTTTCACTGTCATGTCTGTGCCCATCCCCAGAAGCTGATAATTTTCCCAGTCCTCTGGGGATTTAGAAGTTCTGTTTAGGGTATTTTTTAATTTCTGCAAGAAGGTCTAAAAATATTTAGTGATTTTACACTCCCTGAAACTTAAGAGAGAAAATTAACTGTTACTGAGCTGGGCTTGCAGAACAGTGTGAATAACTAATAACTCAGGATAATGAGGCCAGCTGGAATTCTAGGAAACTTTTAATCAACAGGATGGAATATAACTCTTACAGCTTAGCAGAGTGGAATTTGAAATTAGATTGTTCTTGCTTTCCAAATGAATGTCCAAATGATGTGCATGAAAATTTGTGATGAGCTACCTTTGTATGTTCTGGGATTTGAATTTCATGAAGGTGGTCAGCTACAAGATCTCCATCCACTTGTAGCTTTAGGCATGTCAGTATTGCTTAAGTGAGCAATAACCATTAAAGCATGGAGTAAAAACATGGTTGATGAAGTGGAAATAAGAATAATTTATGCAGAAAAACCTCTTTCTGCACTTTTCACATAAATAATCAAATATTGCAAAAGCACTGAAGGAAATTCAGGATTGTGTCATCTCAGGTGACCAAAAAATTGAAATTTCTAAGCATTGGGTGTTTATTGCCATACAACAGTCAATGACCACACCTGCTGGGACTGCTCTTGGAGCTTGTTAACCCTTTTCCCTCAATCTCTCACACTGAGGTGGGAAAACTTCAGCACTGTTGAAAAGACATTCTGTGGCTTGAAAATGGAAAAATAATGGATGAACAGAGTGTACCTATCAGTAAGTCAGATCAGTCAGCCAGGTAGGCTAGAGATGCTAGGAGGCAGATTTCTTATCTATTTGTTCAGGAAATATGTGTTCTCTATCTCATTTCCAAGTGGTCTTCTGCTTTCTGCTGGTTATTCCCTGGTGGTGTGTGTGACAAGGTAGAAGGAGAGTAAAATTCTAGTGCAGTGAGGAAAACAGTAAGCACATCTCAACTCACTGGTGCTGTACTCCAAGCACTCATCTGGGAATTTAAATAGGCACAGAATGTCCTCACATCATCCACAGATGGAAATGCCAGCAGGCAGTAAGGGGAAAAGGTGAATGTGGTCAGAAGTCATGGTCAGTACTTAAGGAATTCTGGAGGCTGCAACAAATAAAGGAATTCCTAATAAGAAATGAGGAAAACATCTTCTCCCATTGAGTGTAAAAGGATTTGGTTGTGCAGTTTGAGCTTGTTCAAGCAAAAATATATAGCTTTTAAAATAAAATACATCCATAGCAACTTTTTCAAGTCTCTTTCCCCTCAGTGCTGAATCAGACACTGCAATGCATAGGTTGCACTGCACACATGCATGAACAGTCCAACATCCAACCACACTCTGCTAAGTGCTGTCACTTAGTGTGTGAGTGTGAGGTGTAGCTTTAAAATTGCTTCCTAGGGATCACCTTGGTCTCACTACCAAGGAATGGGTCATCCTCGCTCAGTAGCACAGTGCAAATGAATAGCAAGGTTACTGCTGCCTCTTGTTTTCACAAGCACTTGAATCTTTACTGAATTTAATGGAGAACCTGAACATGATCAAAACAGATTAATGTGACTTGCTACTTTTCCATAAACTGAATTTTCACAGCAGACAGTCACTGAGGAATGAGTAGCTCCCTTCTAAAATTAGCCAAATTTTTAGGACATCTGTAGTTCAGAAGAAAGCAGCTGTGTAGAAATTAATTTAATACTGCCTCTGGTAAAGCTTCACTTTTTCATTTATCTAAATTTCTTACCACTTATGGCAACATCCTGATGAGGGATAATAATGTACTATAGCTACAGTTGCTATAAAGCACTGGAAATGCCTCTTCCTCCAACCCCTTATTAAAGAAAAGGGTTAAGCACAGTGGACTACACCTGAACAATGGGATCAGGCAGAGTAAGGGGCACTTAAATGAATTCCTCAAATGCATGGAGAGATGTAGAATACATCCCTTATTAAGTTTCTGTTGTGGCAAATGAATAGGGCCCCAAGCCACTATCAATGAATGCAGAAGGAATTGGACTACACACACTCATTAACCTGCTGTGGGGATCCAGAAATACAAGCCTGAATGTTGGCAGGCAAAAAATGCCTTTGCTCTGTGACTTGAGGTCAGGGTGATCTCAGTCTGTGTCTGGTTGTTCAAAAGATATTGTCAGGTTAAATTTGTATGGGTGGCTTTGATGTCGGCCAGCTCCTGTTTCCTGTGTGAGCTCTCCGAAGGCCAACACGAGCCCTGCAGTGTGCAGGCTGGAGAGCTGGATGTCAGCATGGTCACACACCTGGGCCTGGCTGGCATCATGGAAAAACCTCTCTGTGACCTTGGGATGTACTCAAGAGGTACTCTTGGGAGGAATCAGGGCCTTGAGAGTGTGAAAATGGTTGAAAAGTTGAGTGTATTTAGTTCTTGTTTCGTGAGTCCTGACAGAAGGTGTGAATGTGTAACAGTTTCAAAACCTCTCTTGTTTCCTGCTGAGAAGTTTGGATCACAATGCAGCACTTCCATACTTGTGAAAGTTTACCTGCATCTAAAACTTGGCTAATGTGGTCTGAGACCAGTAGGTCTGGGGGATAAAAATAAGAGAGAATGGATAGGAAGGACTGGGGAAAAGCATGGGAAGATGGTGCAATCCCCCTAGAAGAAAATGTCCCTGAAAGTTATGTTTAATTTAGTTTAAGATTCTGAGAGGCATTATACAACTTCTGGAGCTGAAGTGCACAATCTTTCAAGGTTGATTTAACAGTATGGCTATAATATAGCTGTTTTAAAAACTTGTACTCAGATACACAAGAAATATCTAAGTTCTAATTTAATAATTTTTTTGAAAGGTACATTCAGTGGCTCTTGGGCAGATGAGAGAAGTTTCTTAGAGTGTTTCATCTCTCATTTTGTTATGCTTAAATACCTTTTAGCTTTGATGATTGGCTTGACCTAAATTGACATCTGAAAAAGAAGCTCAGTATCAGTGTATAAATCTGTGCTAATCACCACATCATTACACAGTGGCACCTTTTGAAGAAGGCATTGTAAAGCTGCTTGATATTCAAAACCCAGCAGAAAGCTATTAACCCTTTTTTTTATGAACAGGTTTTAAATGCCACTTGTAAGATACAAAACCAACAAGCTAAAGTAAAACTGAACTATTTGAGATGAGACTTTGATGTGCACTTTGTTAGAGGTCTGGCATCCTGAAGTGGAGATAAAGGAATGTCAGTTTGTGATGAAAATTTTTTCTTGTGTGGTGAATACTCGATTCTTAAGTCAGAAAGCTTTTAGCTGTTCTGCTTGTTTTTCTAGAGAAATAGGGAGTGTGGCATTACTCTAAATTTATTGGGAAACGATGTTAACATCTATATATGAGAGCTAAGCAAGGGTTAGTGGGAAGACACCCCAGTTCTTTAATGTATTATTGTCTAGAAGGAGCTTTCTGTCATCACAGGGTGTGCAGCAGCTATTTACAGCCTCTGAAAACTATTATAAGCTTAGACATTCAATATGATTTTGAATGTTTTACTCACTGTTGTCCTTTTCCCTCCACACAACTGTTTCTTTGAGGATGTTTTCTCATTTCCTTAAAATAATATTAATGGGGCACAGAAAATAACCACCACTGGGATCCTTATTAGGAGTTTGATCATGCACTAATTGTTGGAAATCATAAGATCTCAGAACATTCCTCCAGTGACCTGCTAATGTACACCTTGCAGGAAATGTGAAAGCTCTTACTTCAGAACTGTGTGAGTGCCTTCTCTTTTTGGAAGCATTTAGCAGGTGATGTTTTTCTCTCTCATACCACAATGTATATGTAGGCATATTCTCTCTCAGGTTGGAAGGGACCCACAGGGACCATCAAGTCCAACCCTGCTCCTTGCAGGTTTGGGGCATAAAGAGCTGAGGCTGAACACTCTGTGTACAGCACAGGTGAAACTTGCTGAAAAAGGACTTGCAGGGGCATGGGGTGGTTTTGTGTGCATGGATGAGCTCACATCATATGATCACCAGTCCTTGCATGTAGTTTGCTTATCCCTTAATTGCAATCCTCGTCTTCATTTTCATTGCATTTCCAACCAACATGATATTCCATATGAAATTCTACCATGGGATATTCAATATGAAATTGTTATAAAACGGTGCAGATGAGCAAGACCTTGTTTTCAACTTGGAGGCAGAATGTCAGCTGGCAGCAGCAAGTGCAAGGTGCTGAGCTCAAGGAGAAGTCTCTCACTTACCGACTGCCTTTAGAGATGCATACTTGTTCAGTTCTTTGCCTGGGGGCTGCTGCTCGTATGGGTTTGTGATCTGTCCCAGGCTGGGATATGAATGTTGATGTGCCATCTGAGGAAGGAGGGGAGATGTTGGCATGATGTTATTCATCTGTGGTGGATCTGTATTAAAGAAAATTGACAAGCATTAAGTAAAATTAAATTAGTCTTAATGTTTTCACATCGTTATTGAGTATGGATTAGACAGGATATGTCCTGAGATTTAATGCAACAAAACAGTATTTACTGCAAGGTGGGAGTTTGAGTACAGCAGGTCTGTACTTCAGACAGTTAATGGCATGATTAAAAGCTGACAAGTGATTATAGCAACACACAATAACTTTTGTATAAAGAGATCTTTGAACTAAAAAATAGCTTTTCAAAACAATTGAACACTGACAATACTGAATTTGCTGCAGCACTAAGATACAAAGCAAAACACAGAGTTTGTTCCAAGTTAGGCTGAATACAGGGCAGCAGAGTCGCTCTGTGCAGTAAAAGAGCCAGACTCATTGAAATTGGCTCCAGCTGCTGCACATACACAGTCACACTGCTTTTAAAACCACGAGCAGCTTGGTTATTTGCACAGCATTCTGTTGTGTTCTGTAGACAAGCATCACAGTGTAAAATGTGCTTTTTTAGGTCATGACTATCATTAGGTGATTTCTTCAAAGCACACACTTTGTCCTTATGTTTTCTCCTCTTCCCTGGTGCTGGGTATCATCATGTCATACCAAGATCATAAAAACGGGAGCTAATCACCGCTTACATACAGCTTTATGCCAGCACTCACCCTATATCCTTTCTGACATTTATTTGTTCCTTTGTAGCAGAGAATACAGCATGTATACTTTTCTTTCTAACATAATTTATTTGGTTTTTTAAGTGTTCAATTCCAGCCTCTAAAACATTTGTTCATAATTGTATGCTGCACTCAATTTGCAACCCAAAATTTCAACAGATTTCGACACGGTCAGTGTATCTCTTTTGCTGAGCCTTTCTCTAGGCTGTATTTTGACGTATTTGGAGCTGATTGGCAATTCTAGAACCTTCTCATGGCTTCTGCAATCACAGAGAAGCACATTTTCCTCCTGCAATGAGACCATGGTGCTGTCTAGGTGACAATACAGTAACTCCCACAGCATCAAGCACAGTGTACAGACCATGTAGACAGAATTCTGGTCAGTTATGGGAAAGGCAGTTTATTGTGATGGATTGCTTGGACCATCCTCCAAGTGCCCACAGGATCTAGCAGGAGCCAAACATCACTGCCAGGATTTGCCAGGATTTTAAGGGAATTGAGCCACCTGGCTTTCCACAGCTCATTAATAAGCAGGAACTCTGAAGTCAGTGAATAGATTTACTGCTGGGAGAGAAAAGAAACCAAAGGTGTTTTTGACTTTCTTCCCTGACTCTGGTGCCTGGTGCAGCCTCTGCTGTTCACACTGGGGCTGCCCCTGCCTGTGTAGAGCTCTGCCCATCCCACACCCAAGTTGGGAGGGCACCTTGAGGCAACAGGACAAAAACAGTACCAGTGCTGTCATCTAATACCAGGATGATTCTTCTTGCTGTTACTGGTTCTTAATAAGGAAAAACTGAAAATGAGAAACTTTCCTGTTTCAGAATTCCCCAAAAATTATTGGAACACCTTTTGAATATTTTTTAAAGTTTTACCTTGAAAGGGTAAGTTGGTTAAGTCACAATTTCATAGGAACAGTTGTTATTTTAAGGAACTGTTATTTTGTAGTAAATAAAAAACTCTTAGTATGTTTCTGTTCCACTCTAGTACTGGCATGTCTGAGGAAACTGAGTGACTCTTGGAGCAGGAGTTTCTGAAATCCTATACCCTTCCCATTCCATCTCTAGAGCACAGGAAAGCATCTTACTAAAATGGTTTGAACCAATGAATAGTTGACCACTCTTTCCAAATCATCCATACCTTCCAAATATCTCTTGGGATCTTCACTGTAAGGAAAGTTTCAACCTTTTACCCCTACAGTCACTAATTTGTTTTCTAAGTAGAGCTAAATCAGTACTTCATAGATGCTACTATTATGAAGTTCCCTTGTGGCAATTCTTATTATTCAATCTGTCAAAACATCATGATTTCACTGTGTTAAAAATATTATGAGCACCAGTATTGCCATGCTTGCTGCTGAAATGACTTCCAGCCATGGAGACTTGTAAAAACAATGTAAATAAGGTATACCTAACCAGGTCTGGTTTCTGTGTGTGTTTCTTACTTAGACATATCAAGTTCTTTCAGTCAGTGAAGAAAGCTACCCCAGGAATGTACTGGGGAAGATGAATTTGGTGAACTTTGGCTGTGCTCAGTGACAGACTGTGTTGCTTCTCAGTTGCTGGGTTACTGATGGTGCTGGGGTTTGCTCCCTTGAGTTTACAAAGATGTATGTTTTCAATTTCTAGATCTTCTTTGACTTCTCTCCTGTCTTGTTAAAAGCCCAGAACTCTTCTGAATTATGAATTTCAAGTGAATTAAAGACAGTCATTGTTACACTGCCACACTGGCTAACACAGTGCCCCTCACTCAGAGCCAGATGCTTACACAAGACTAGGACATCACATAGAAGACAGTTCAAATTACTTCTTCAACTGGCCATTTGCACAAAGTAAATGAAGCAAAAGGCCATCCCTGGCAAAGACATTGAGCCATATGGAAGAATGATTCCTATTTATGAAGAGGCTCCCACTGGAATGAACTCCTAGGGCCTACAAGAAGTGTCTTAGCTTGATATATACATCTGTCTAAATCTAAATCAAACTAAATTTTAGTCTGACTGGCCCTTACTGGTGAATGTTTCATGTGTTCACAAGCTCACTAAAGTGTGTGATCGGATTCCTTATCTTTGGTTTTCTAGAAATAAGTGGGCAAACAGGACACTTGTGTCATTTTCTCCCATGATGTGGGTAAATTCATGTGTATTTGGAAGCTCATAGGAAAACATTCATAACTGAAGCAGCAATGGTGCAATGTAATCCTGCAGCAGCCTGGGCAGTGGGCAGTGTTAGTCCAACTGGGCAGGAGCCCAGTGAGCTGTGAGCAGTGGGGAGGTTTTCAACAGCACTGCCTACCTTGGGGCAATCCATGTTTGTAAAAAAGGGAATGGCCTCAGCAGTGTCACCTTATACTTTAACACTGCTTCAGTCTCAGCAATACTGACTAGGGATTCTCTCAAGAAATACGACATTTGTCTACAACTACTTCACAAGATATTCATGGGACACCTGAGATTTTAAATTTTTTCCTGAAGTTGGAGAAAATATTAAGTGGAATGTATTCATATTTTAGGGAAGAAATAATCATCATTTGGATTCTTCAAAATATTTTGTGATACAAGAGATTGTTTTCAACTGGAAGAAAGTTTAACGAGAAGAATCCATACCAGCTTTACCTGTGAGCCCTTGTGCCATGTGAAATCCTTTATACTTAGAAACCAGACACTCTGTGATCGGTATTTGCAAATAGCTGCTTCACTGAATGGGGACAACTTTAACCCAAAAGCTGTGGCTGTGCTCAGAGATTATTTTTGGCAAAGTGACACTGGTATTGTCCACCACAGTATTCCATTGAGCCAGCTGCACTGTGCCACTGCCAATTTATGTATTTATTTTTGAAAAGCAGAGAGTACGAACATCACAAAGACTCAAAAACCTGTTTGTGCCACAAACAGTGCTTCTAGCATGAATAATCAGACCTGATTAGGAATGGTGATATTGTAAAAAATTTGCAATATTCCCAACCTATCTTATTTTCTGCTGAAGCAAGGAAATGCAATGCCAGCCTGCTCCCTAACCTTCTGAGATTTTGAGGAGTTATCGTGGATGAAGTGTTTGTGGTTTGCTCTCTGTCTTCCTACTATCAGCCCAAAAGGAAGAGTTTGAAATATGCTGGGAGCTTGCCACACACAAGCTAGACAGCTGATGGGCAGAAAATGAGAAATTAAGAAGTTCTTCTTATGTTGGAGTGTTTTTGACTGTAATTACCTTAAGACCTCTAGATATAGAAAAGCTGCTGGGAGACACATGGAGAAGAAACTAAGAACTGGAAGGAAGCTGCCCCAAAACCAGTTTATAGCAAGAGAAAGTGGGGTTTATATTCCAGGCACCAACAGTGAGCCTTTGGAAATGTCTGAGGCATTGGCCAGTAGCTGATGAAGATTAATAATCACCTTATCTCTTTATTACCTTGACCTATATCTCAGCCTACACAATTGAAGCCGTTACAGTTAACTGTTCACTGCATTTTTCAAGTGAAAATGTTTTGGGGAGTGTTTCCACCCCTCTCTGATAGTGAATTTTGGAGTTAGTTTAGTGTGAATCACATGACAATGGTGTTTGAGGTCCCTGTAACTATCCTGCACTCTGTCCAATTAAGGTGTTATATCTGATTTATGCACCCCATTCAGGAACCAAGCAATGGGCATGAGAGCAGTTATGAAATACAAATAAGAACTCAATGTAAAACACACGACACCAACCACAGTCCCATGTACAACCAGGGTAAGACAGGGCAAAAGCTTCAAAGCTGTCTGCTTTGATTTCTGCATTTTCTGTACAAGACATGGTGTGTTCACCTAGTTGCATTAATCTCGTGAAGAAGCTGCCAGAGCTATGGGAGGCTCAGGGTCAGGGGAAAGGCTGTGAGGAGGCTGCAGCAATAATGAGCTTGTTCACTGCTTCAGAGCCAAGAGCCTGCCATGGGCATTCCTTGAGCTCAGCCACTTCCCTCCTCCTCTTCAGCCACGGGAGAGTGAAACCCGCTCTGCAGAGTGGCCTGGGGATTCATTCCTTTCTTACAATGAAGTCAATGATTCAGTGCTTGAAGACAGGGAAAATGAACAAACTCCATAGGCACAGAATGGAATCTATTAGGAAATGAGTGGTTACAGGCATCAGGAAAAGCACAAATGAGACAGGCTCAAAGTAACAAAACAGGAGAGGGTGGGGGGAGGCCAGGAAAGCAGAATGAGATTTTGCTATAAAAGCCACCTGCAGACACACATACAAAAGAAATGAGAACAAGACAGACAAAAGAAGTCTGGGAAGTCAAAGGGGAAAAAAGAGAAAATTCAGAGCAAAATATAATAATAGCTGAGCATTTTCAGATACTCAGGAGAAAAAGATATGCCCTGAACTAACTAAAATTGAAAATAACAGCTATGAAAACAGGAGAGATCTAAGTGATTAGAGAATATCAGTGTAAAATTGCTCCCCTCCCATCCATAACTACACTGACACAAGAAGCATATTTTCCTCTTTGTTCTTGAGTGTAAAATAATTACCAGACCAGCTCATCCACCATTGTGAATGCATACTCGTGTTCCTACAAGCCTCACCAACAGAGGCTGCAGGGGCCATTTCTGAAAAATCCCACATATGATGGAGACTGTAGGATTTCAACAACTTGACTATGGCTGTAAAGTAATTCTTTTCTGTTTCTTCCTGGATAATAAGACTGTTCTCCATTCAGGACTGAGGACTGATCCTCCTGTTTTTGGGGTCACACAGAAACCTTTGCCCTGTGTATTTGTTCTTGCCTCTCTGTAGGTTGTCCCACTGCAATTGAACTGACCCTCACAGAGGTTTTGTGTTTGAGCATTTCATTACACCTTTATAACCCTCAAATTATAAAGTTAAAAACCTCAAGGTTTTTGTGTTTTTGTAGATATTCTGATGCCATTGTCATTCTTTATTTACATTATTTACCCCTTCTATCAGATTTGCATTAAATGATGAATTTTAAAGGATATTCTTATTCACACCCAGCCCATCCAAAGGTTTATTCTGCAGAAGGTGGTGCATCAAGACCAGGGTGCCATGCCCATGAGACAGTGCCCTGTTTGTGCACATCCAGACACCCCTGGCATGTGTGGTCCGTGCAGCTGAACGCTCTCTGCCCATACCAAATGTGTGACAGGAGGGTGCAGGAGCCCCACAGTACTGACATGCAAAATAGTCTGTGAGAGGTGTGTGCTTATCCCTTACTCTAGGAGTTACTCCCAGAAACAGCAAAACAGGTTATGCCCCAGAATTTGCAAACTTGAACCCTTCTGTTTGTATTTGCTGTTATAAATATCCATGGTCTTATTCTCCACATAGGTGAAAATGGTATTTCAGCTCTTATTGAATTAATGACATTCTGCTGCAACATTTTCCAGAGTCTAGTACAAGCCCTAAGCTGAAAAGTGTTCCTCTCATCTAATCTTAATCTCTCTGCCTTGCAATTTAACTGTTCTTGTATTTTTGCAAGAACAGATGCTTGCAATCCAACTTCTTCATGATTCATTATTGTAAATGTTTTTTACCACTTTTCAAATATTTTTCTCTTCTCTGAAATAATAATTTCACTCCTTTCAATTCTTCCAATTTTTGATCATTACTGCTGCCTTTTCTCAACATTTGTAGCCTTGCAATGCAACTTCTGGGATGAGGTTCTACCTTCAGTAACCCACAGAGCTGTGTTGTTCTGTACATAATGCTGTTATAAGTCATCCCTATATGTCTTTGTCCCTTAAGATCTGCAGACTTTTTAATTTTCCCATCAGTGATGCACAAGTCGTGTGAGTAGTTGCCTTGCCCCTAAATGTGATAGCTCTGAGACAATACATATTTTTCATGGCAATTTATGCTAGTCAGTGATCTGTTGTCTCTGCACCTTATCACAACATTCTTGTAACACAGACACCCTACCCATCTAATCACAATCACAGAAAAGATCTCACATGAGTGGGATGGCATTTCAGCCAGCAAAAAAAAAAAGTTTCTGTTTAATGAAGCGACAGTCTACAGTGTAAACATGTGTCATCAAAATCCTATCTTCTGCCTTTCTCTGTCCTAGCAAGTCACTGTAGGACTCAGTGCCACACTATGTGTTGGGATTCTGCATGGTGCTGCTGAGTGTGGGAGTCTCTCAGCACACCGACCTATGATTCTTCCTCATGTTTTATATTCCCTTCCTGCACAATTAACCTCTTGCTCTGCTGCTGCCTCCCGTGATAAAGGCTGTAGGGTCTGTCACAGACAGACAGCCTCAGTGGATCTCTGAGGATGAGCTTTCCTCCCCAGAGCAGAAGATGCAGGCACATCTCCATTACACAGGCAGAGTGGAGGCACTGAACCCCCTCTGGCCCTGTGGTGCTGGGGCTGTGCTGAGAGCACGGAGCACAGGCAAGTGAAGGACACCCATCCCTGCTGGGGGTGGCTGAGCAGCAGCAGGTGCACAGTGCTTGCTTACACCACAGCCAGCATGGCAGCTCTCAGCACCTTGCTCATCTCATCTGAGACACTGATGAACGAGGATATTGTGGCTGCAGTCCTCATAAGCATTATGGTAGGGACATTTGTGAGCTGGTGTTCAAAGACAATGTCTTTCATCTGGATATGGGAAAGGTCAAGGAGCCAATTCTGAAATTCCACACTGCTGTGCCTTTGGTGCTTATCTTAGGAGGAGCTGAATTTCCTCTGGCAGGAGAATGAACTTCAGAGATGTATCAGTGAGCTGTGTTGTGAGGGTGCTGCTGCTGCTCAAACAATGCCCCATGCCTGTTTTTAAATGTCAGAAATTCCAAGTTTCCTTCCGGTGCAGTGGAATTCTCTGCTGCTGTCAGATGAAGGCAGTGCTATCTTCACACACTCAAAACCAGACGGACTCTTCATTCGGAATACTTTTATCTGAAGTGGAGATGAGCACAGCACTAATTTTACAATACAAATCCTCCCTCTTCCACCCCTTTAATTTTCTATCTACATCCTTCAGTTACTTACCTATGTGAAAGTCAGAGGTTATATTTCTTTTAATAACGATATAAGGGGTGAGTGAATGGGTGGGAGTGGAGCTGAAACATAAAAGAAGAAAAATCAATAGCAATGTGGCCAAAGAGGTGTGCAGCTCCATTGCTATCTGTGTCCAGGCAGGGAAGAACTCTGAATGTTCCTGTAAATGGGCCTTTTTCTTACTAAATGTGCTTTATCACTTTATGCTTAAATCTATGGGAATTTTATATATATATATATATAAAAGAATCTTATGCCTGTGAGCTCTTCTGAACTCTTTGAGTTCTCTGAACCTTTGAGACAGGTTGCAAATGAGGAAGAGACAACTGCATCTTTGTGTATGAGTTCAAATCAAGACTTGTTCACTGAAGCATCCTGCTGTTTTTTAGATGAAGTCTCTGATGCTGTAAGGTGCTGAATTCCCTGTGGTCACAGGGATTTAGGAGATGGGGCCTTCATCATGTTTCAGGTTTGGTCTCCTTGTTTCTGGTTAGGCTCCAAGCGTGTAGGAGCAGAATCCTGTGAAATCAGTTGGCTGTTTTACTGCCATCCAAGGAGGGTGGGAGTGGAATATCACTGGCCTTGTGACTAAACTGGCTGGAAGCCTCTCTCTTGTGCTTTTCATTTTCCTTGGGCTCCATGCTGTGCCATCACACTCACAGCCTTGTAATATTTTCTGGGCTCTTGCTTTGCAAAAGAGCTGCAGTCTGAGGTTGGTTTTCCATGTAGACTTTTATTATGTGACACCGGATCTCCTTTTATGAAGGTTATTTTTATGTCCTCTAGAGGTTTGCTTTTCCATCATAATTACTCACAACCTGACAGACTTATAATCCTCTGATAGGATTTGTGACATTGTAATCTTCTCTACAGTTACCCATTGTGGCTCCACAAACAGAGGATTATAACCTCTAAGAAGGCAATAAGCAGATGAACTCTGGAGATATCAGGACCCTGCTTTCATATCAATTTCCAGTGCTTGAGCTGTGGGAGGGCAGGGAGCAGTGCTGTGTTCTCACTCCGGCCCACGTTTCTGGTTTTCTTCATCTTCCTTTGCCTCAAGTTGCAGAGTTGAGAAATTAATTAAACCCACCAGTTATACACACTTTGAGCACTGCAAATATCCTTAGCTATGCAAATTAAGAAAAGATAAATTCAGCAAATTTGACTTACACAACAGAATATTTTTTTGCCCAGAAGAATGTTCTTTATACTTTCCATAAGGTAGCAGTTGTTTTACAAATCAAACACTCCTGTACCTTTCCCCAGAAATAATCTGCTAAGATATACTAGCCAGCTCAGATCCATTGTTTTGACTGCTTTGTCTTTCAATGAAATTACTTCCTATGCAGCAATTAATATACTTTTACACAATAGGAATGTGCCTGTCATTATAATGTTACTCTAAATATTTGTATGCTTTGTTTCTTATTTTCTTTCACTGTAGTGGTTTGAATACATTAAAAATTGCCTTGCTTCAGGCATGCCATTAATTTGTCTGTTAGCTATCCATATACCATGTACTAACAGTTTAGATGGAAGAGACTAGCCAGTATAAAATTATAGAAGCCAACTTCATGCCTTTGTTATTTACTGATACATCTAAGCAGTGAGTCAGCAGTCCCTTGCCTGTAGCTTGTGGGGAACAATTTCCTTGCAGGATTCTCACATCATTCAAGGGCAAAGGCAATTAAGAGCAAGATTTAAGGCAGAGAGAGAGTTAAAATTGGGAGGAAGTTGCTCATTGTTGTTTCCATTCAGCCAGCAAAGGTGGAGGACAGTTTCTCTAGTGAATCATCTGGTTAACGTGAGGCTTAAGAAATATTTTGCTTCAATATTTATCTCACCTGAAGCACATCCCAGTGGCATTTTCTGTCCTGACATCCCAGCAATGGGTATGAGTGTGCTTTTTACTTTCTGGCATAATCTAATTTATTCTTTTAGAGTCTCTCTAAAGAGAAAGTTATATCAGGGACTACAGTGAAGCTGTAACATCCAGTTATGGATCTCTCCAAGCCACATGTGCAAGTTTTGTTAATGTCAGGTTGTTAGTCTGTGTTAAGCAGCCAAGAGCTTAGAGAAAGAAGACAATATCAGGGAGGAATTAGAGTTCTTTTCTCAGATAAACAGTCATAATTCATTATCTTATAAAACAACCACAGCAAAATTTATTGCTCACGAAGTAGATTGCATGTTCTCCTGTTGCAGAGACAGGAAATACAAATGCCTTTTTTCCTTTTCAAAGGATGATGACTGTTCCTTGTGCCACAGCATTTTATGTGTTTTGAAGTCTCGGCACCACGCAATGAGTGTTTCAATTCCTCTCACATGGAATGATTAGAGGTTTCAGGAATCCAGCCTTTCTGAGCACATCTTTCTCGAGGTTTGGCATCCCATGTCCTCTTATATGTCTTGTATCTTGCAGGATGTCTATTTAATTATGCCCCCTAATATACAATTTCTTCTCTGGCATCAGCAGAGTGTTGATGATCCATTTTTGCCTTCAATCCCCTAAAGCCTAGAAGTCCTTTTATGTCAGATTGCTCTTCACAATGATTGCTCTTAAACACAGAATGTTGTGTCTCATTTAATAGGAATGTATCTTGTTTTTCACTCCATGTTTCAGCTTTGTACAATCTTCTGAATTCTAATTCTGTCCTTCAAAATCTTTGAAACACCTTCCAGCTTGATGGTGTTCACAAATTTAATAAGTATATGTACACTGTCCCATTGTCCTCCTCATTACTGAAAATACTGGAGGCAGAATAAATCACTACAGAACTCTCTTCACTGCATCCTTCCATTAAAAAGTAGGAATCACTTGGGATTATTCTCTGAAAGCAGTTTTCAGAGAATTTTGCACCAATCTTTTAGAAACAAGAGAGCTTCTCTCTTCTGAGAGCCTATTAAAAATTGGAATTTTTTATATCTACAGCATTCTTCCATCCAAAGGCCCTGTTACATTGACATGAAAGGGAATTGCTCAGGTTAAGCTCCATTTATTCCTGAGAAATCTGCATTAGTGGTTATTCATGACCATGTCCATTCCTATTCCTTTCTTGCTTCCTTGTCCCTTAATTCATGAATTAAATGAATACTAAATGATTTTAATTGTGTTCTGTTCTAAGGCTCGACAGCACACCTTGGTTTTGAGTGCTTTACAGAATTTCATGCATTGGGTCAATTCTCAAGGATGGCACATGGAAGGCCCAGGTCCTTTTTCTCAGTGTGCAGATGAATCCTTCTGGGCCATCAAACAGAATAGAATTCTTCCAAGTGCTTTCCAAACCTTCCTTTCTTTTCCTCAGGTGTGACCCCTCTGTTTTCTGATGGTTTTTGTTAGTTTCTTGAAATTGCTTTTTTTGTTGTTGTTGTGAATAGTGATGTTCTGTCTTCTGATAGGGACAATTTGATTCTTTGGATCTTTAAATGTTGACTTCTAATAACTAAAAATAACCAAATTTTTTGAAAGTAGCATTTTGGAGCCTTGTGTGTGGTTGTCTTTTAATCAACCCCTTATCTAAGCAGGCATTTATATAAGCCACAGTAATTTGGATTGGCCCTTTATGTAAAATAATATCCTAACATTTAGCTGCTTGGTTATGATGTGTTCCACATTGTTATTGCAATAATTTCTAGACTAGAATTATTTTCTATTTACATAATGTTGTTTTATTCAAATATATGCACAGGAGTTTCAGGGGAAAATAATTAGGCGAGACAACATCAGACAAATAACTCCTTTGGAAAAAGAAAATGCAGTCTTTGGTGGGAGAATGGCATATTCCTAACATCTCTCTGAGATTTGCTTTTGGCCACTGGGGTGAATCTTCAAAACTAATACTGCAAGCAGAGCAGACTGGGTGTATCCTATGTGAGTAACTACAGAGCTGATCAGTGTCCAGCTCCTGGTTTTTAAACAAATCACTTCCCACCCCGTGGCTGGGGATGTGTTACCGAGGCCCTGGGGGAGCAGTGTCTGACTCCAGCCCCATGTGGTGTTTCCAGAGGCTGCCCCTGTCCTGCAGAGCAGCCCAGCCCTGGCAGGGCAGGAGGCTCCTGCAGAGCAGTGCTGCTGCTGCTGGGGGTGCAGGTGTCAGCTCCGGGCCCTGCTGGGAGCTCCCCACACTCCAGCTCCTTGCCTGGAACGCTCTCATTTACCCACAAATGGTTCCTAGTGCACCCACTGATGGCACTGCAGCAAGAGGTAAAATAACTGTTTCGTGCTTAGGCACTGGAGACAAGAAGTAATAGAAAATGAAAAAACAGATTTTAGAATACACTTTGCCTTTTGCACCTAAAATTGTGGATTTCAGAACCTATCTTAGGGAACAGGGAACAAATATCTGTCAATTGCCCCCACTGGAATTATCACCCAAGCATTTGGTGGGGGGACTTAATTTAATTTTTTACATTGAAGGTTTTAAAGGAAATTAATATCGTATTACAAGATAACATTTAATTTTATTATTATAAATAATAGTAAGGATCATTCAAATATATAATAAGTGATTTCAGCCTTCAGATTATTTGGTTTTCTCTACTGATGATGTACATATCCTTTTGAAGGAAGTGCCAAGTAGATAGGAGAGTGGAGAAAAAGGAGGACAGAAAATCTTTCCATAATTAGGACACAGGCAATCCTGTATCAACAGGAACTTTATATTCCTATTTAACATTTCAATAATGATCCCATTTTATTTTGAACCTGCAGACTTAAAAGACAACTGTGAGAGTTGCTGTGCCTCACCCCCCATGTTATTTTAGGAACCTCTTATGTGTAATTTCTGTGATCAATAACGTCCCTGCACATACCCTGACGTGCAGCATAAAGATGGCCTAGTTCTATTTCTGCATTTTAATGGCCTTTTGCAGAGTGACACCTCTACCCTTAAAGAACAATGATGAATATATGTCTCAATAAAGGAGAAAATCTTACTGCTTTGGAGAAGCAAATTTCAGTGGCTTTTTTAAAAAAAACACTTCCCCCACCTGAACAGAGCTGGAAACTGTCCACCAAATTGCAATCTTTTTGCCAAAATGCAAGTATTTTCTTCTAAGTAATCTTTACTGAAAACAGTTATCAAAATAACTGCAGTAGGGCAGGCACAGGTCCTGGTTCCTCTGGGGAAAAGGCTTCATGGGCTGCATTATCATGGGCACATTGCACAGCGAGAATAACAACACTGAGCTGACAGGAGGAGAAGGCTGGAACAGCCTTCAGCTGTCCAGGGGTGGAATCAGGATGGATTATTGCTGTTAGGCTGAGCAGGTGAGCTGTGGGGACTGCCCTGCTGTGAGCTGAGGCCCTGCAGTGTCCTGTGTGGGGTGTGTGCTCAGGAACACTGCAGTCAGCAGAGCTGCAAGGACTGCAGCCAGGACAGCCCTGCTGGATCAGTGTCCCAAGGGATGACACCCAGAGCTCCTCCTGCCAGGGAATCACACTGGTGTCAGGTTTCTCTCAGAGCCTTTTCTCCTTGTACTGTTTATTTCTGTTCTACATTAGCCTCAGTTAGACCTTTTTCAGCATCTTCCTCCTCCCTGTAAAGTGTGCAGGGAATGACTGCTTGGCTGTGGGGCATCTTCAGCCATCTCTTCTCTTGGGTTCACGGCTGTCTGTGCCACATTTCCCTCAAAAGCATTCCCATGCAGATGTCTGTGCTGTCTGGAGAGGCAGAAATAGGATACAGTTCTAGGAAAGTGTCTCTAGCCTAGCATTTTGCTTCCACTTTGGCGTGTGTCTACAGCAAAGAAAGTTGCCTCCATAAGCTACTTGTTGGACAGTTTCTTTTCTTCATTCCAGAATTAAAAGTACTCATTCATTAAGTATCTCTGCTAGTAGGTTATCCCTTTAATGGCCTCTGTTTCCTTCTCTCCTCTCTTCCTCTCTTCTTCATCACAAACTGGTATATTGTATAATTTTTAAGCTGAGGGAAAAGTATAAAGATGTAGATCTGATATTTTGAAAGCTCTCTTATTAAGGGTGAAGTTTTGATCGGTGCTCAGGCTTTACATTGCTCTTGGTGGAACTGACACTTTTTGAGAATGGCAGAATCAGAGAAATTTAGAACATTTCCGAAGCTTTTTCTGAACGTGTTTTATGAACACCTACTTTAATGGAGTTAGGCCAATATTTATAAACTGAATTTCAGTAGTTCAGCACATCTTCAGTAGTGGTACTTCAGCGCTGCTCAGTTTACAAATGTGTTGCTGATGAATTAAATTCACAGTACCTTTTCCCTCCTCAGCACAGTGCACTGCCTGTGTTTATTTGCATTTCTCATGGCCAGTGAGCCCCAGGCTCACACAGAAACCCTGTACCCCAGCACATCTCACCCCATCCATCTCCTTGACCTTCCTGGCAAGACCAACTTGTCTGTTTCCTTCCAGAGCTGTGTTTTATAATGTCACTAGGAAGTGACTGAGATCAACAACGCTTTTCACAAAAGCCACTGAATAAAAATGAGTTGTTAAATTAACTCTCAGTCCCTTGCAAATGAACATGGGTTGCTTTTGCAGTGAAGTCTTGGAGGTGAGGTGGTTGTTATCCCATGACATTTCCCTCAGCTCTTTTATTAAACCACGGGAACTTTATTTCAAGTCTGGAATACAACCACTCTCACTGGTGCCTGTACTGGTGCAGTATTATTGTTCCTAAAGGAGGCAATGTACTAAGGACTGACTTCTGTGTCTGGGGGGTTCTCCTTTGTTTATTTAGCTCCTAAGCAAACAAGAAGCTGTTGTCTTGCAGTCCTTCACCTCTCAGCGGGGTAAGCTGGATGGGTTTACAGGATGTGAGGAACCTTTAAAACTGGACCTTTTCCCTCTTGATGAATTGATACTTAAACAGAAATACTGGGTGTTGGGTTTCAGTAATTTGTTACAGTGCCACTACATCAAATTTAAGTTCCTCTAAGAACCCTAATTAGCTGATACAAAATGATGAATGCGGGACTGCTAATGATGCTAATTAACAGTGCTGTTGAACCAAAGTGCATCTTGGCATGAGAACACCCAGGACAGATTTTGAGTGTCTGCCCAAAGGTACCTTGCTGAAGTAAAATGTCAGAAGGCAGGCTCAGTAGGGGACACAGTTTATATCCCTTCATAATACAACCTCTTCTGTCTCCTTATTGGCTGGACTGTTGTCACTCACTGGTCTTTCACACTGCAGCTCTTCATCTCAAAAACTAAGTACAGGCCCAGAAGGAAAAGTAAAATTGATGCTTCTATTCTCAGACATTTCTAGCTATAACTCATTACTCTGCATACATTATTTTTAATGGATTGCAGGATGCCTCTTTAGCTTTCCTATAATGTCTTCCAAGAACAAGGCTTTGTGGACTCCTGCCAGGCACACACACATATGATTTGTATACTGTCCTTTTCTTTTATTGTTGGGAGCAAAACTGTCTTGGCAGCAGCTTTGCTACTCTTCCTTTGATCTTGTCTTGCTCTAGAACTCGTAGAAGCCAAAGTCTCGACCTTCTCTGCTTTAGTGTCAAATACAGACAGGTGCTCAGGGCCCCATTTTCTGGGAACTTTCACTCATGGCAGGTTAAATTACCAGTCCCTGAAAACTGAAATTCTGGGCACAACATTACCAACAGGGGCTAATTGTGGGGTCAGGTTTTCATCCCTGGGACTGTTACCTGCCTGAAGGGCTTTTGCTCCTGGGCAAGAACCTTCCTGCTCAGCTGACTGAAGCAATGAACTCTTTCAATGTTACATAGATTATTATGAACATTTTTCTATGCAGTCTTGTTGTTATTTTATTCCTGATGTGCTAAGAATGTGCCAGGCAGAAAAAGACACAGTCCCTGCCCTAAGGGGGCCCTGCTTGAAGCTCTGATATTTGCATGCCTGTGAACTTCCTCTGTGACCAAAGGCAATGTCCTTGTATTAATGTATTCATTCTGTCAGAGCTCTTGCTTCTCACAGCGTGGTACTGTAAATAATTTCTGTTTACAATAATGGATCATTACTCAAACTTCCCACGGAAACTCAATATGCTGTAAGTGCTTTTCCCTTGTATTTATTATAGTTTACCTCCAACGTTAATCAATGCTACCTCAGGAAAATTCTCTCTCTATTATATATTTACAGCCAGAAATACTGTGGTTAATAGTTCCTTTCCTGTATAATTACAGATAAATTATATAGCAATCATTTAGTCTTCTCTTCTGTATCTTAATCGTGGATTTTTGTGCCATGTTCTAATCTTGTATGTAGAATTTCTGTGACCTATTAAACAACAGACATGTTTCACCCAGGGTGGTTCTTGCTGATGTGCTACCTTTGCTTGATTGGTAGAGTAACCTGCCTCTCTTTCTCCATCTTTCCTAGGAGGAAACAAGTAGGTTTTTAGTTCAACACAAGTAGTGTTCAGTTCATGGACTCAGAGTCCACTGCCTCAATTCCCAACTCCACCACAGTGACTTTGTCTGCTCGTGGGGAAGTCACCAGAAGACTTGCAGTGTTAACAGTTACACCTAGATTGGTTTTTGGAAATACTTCATATACTCCTGCCAGTGGATTTTTGTGCATTTTCAGTTAGAGAATTGTTACAACAAAGTTTTTTTCATTTAAACTGTAGGTTTTGTACAGACTTTCTGGGAGTTTGTGTTTGCTCATTGCACTGGCCTGGCAGAATGGATTCATGTATGCTTGGAAAACTAAGGATTAGTATAAGGCAGCTTAGTAGGAATGGTTTAGTTTTCAACAGGAAAAAATGGTTGAAATGTATATGATGATATCCTACAGCCTTGTTTTACCAAATAGCTAGAAACAAAAATCAAGATAGACAAAACATTATAATCAAGGCAATAGCAATAATATCTCCAAGAGAGATGGATCTGCCATTCTAATACAGCACATCCAGCGTGGAGCCTTTCCACATCCAGTACAATCCACACAAAATGTAATTTTGTAGCCAGAAACTCAGATCTCTGTATTAGAACTTGTGGTCTTAATGTGCAGAAAGCATATGGACAAGTAACCCCTGTTTTATTTCAGCAGCAAGATCTTTTTGATTAAATTCTGTATCTGGCAGAATCACTTATATCTACAGAGAAGCACTAATGTTTGGTTATCTCTTCTAGTGCTTACATGAATTCACATCAAAAAGCCCCAAATATATGGAAAAAACCTTTGAAATGGATTTTGTCTTTTGTTAAACACCAGTTGTCCTTGCAGTTCAGAGTGAGCAACTGAGTCTGAAAGGTAGAGAGCCTCATATACACAGACACAGGACCAGGTGTCAGAACAGCTTCTCTTCTGAGCACTCTGACTTATGCTGGGGTTAACAAGTGCTCAGCAATCCTAATTTCTTTCAGAAAATTGTAGGAGAAAAAGGATTATTTACTTACATGCTGTAATGTTCCATTGCTTGTTCTGGATATTAACGATGCAATAGACACACAGAACGTGGAAATTAGAAGTGTGTCCAGCTTCTCCCCATGTTTTTATTAGGTTTTGTTTAAACGTTTGCAGCTCAGGTGTGTTTCCAAGCCACAGCAAAATTCTGTGCTTTGCCTGCGATCAGCATAAGCTGGAGAAAGCTGGAGAAAGCTCTTCCACTCTGACACTGTTGTCCCACAGATAAATACTGTAAGAATTCCTCCCTGCGTGTCAACAGTTATTGCATTTATTGAAATAGATTGTCAGATCTTTCCCTCTTCAGATTGGAGACAGGCCCAGAAGGCAGATAAATATGTGCCAATTATGAATCTGTTTGGCCTTGGCTGGGCTAAAAAATGTAATAGGACTTTTCTGTCTCTGTTTGAAATTCAAAAAGAAAAGAAGAAAGATTTTTCTATTATGTTTTGGGTGGTTTTTTTTCCTTATGGGTGGATGAGCACCCTTTGCTTAGATGTTTTTTTTAACAAATAATAGAGGCTCAAAGGGCATTTCTGTAATTTATTATACATGCATCAGTCCACTTGACTAGAGATTGGTGAAAGAACCTGACCTTTATCATGATAAAGGGAATTTAAGTGAGGAACAATTTCGATGTTGTAGGCACTCTGTCTTGTAGGTGTGTATGAGCATGTATTTGTTTTAGAATAACTGTTGTCACTTGCTGGCAAGGTTTCCTTAGAGAATAATCCTTGTTCATACTGACTCTTGGACTTCTTCCTGTGCTTTTAAAACAAAGGCTTGAGAGATTTTGCTTAGCTTAAGACAGTTCTGCTTAAACGTGCCCAGGGGAGGGCAAGAAAGCTGCCAGAAGGGCTGGGAGGCATCCTGTGACAAGCAGATAAGGACTCGGGGCAGCTCTGGTTTGGAGGAGAGAAGGCTGAGGGAGGATCCCGAGGAGGGGACATGGAGAGGGAGGTGCTGATCCCTTCTCCCTGGTATCCAGTGAGGATGTGTGGGAATGGCTCAACGCTGAGCCAGGGGCGGTTGGGCAGGTGATTAGGAAGTATTTCTTTACCAAGAGGGTGTAATAACAGCCTCAGGTATAACCTCCCTGGTTATACCAGGGTATAACCCTGGAATAATCTCCCTAGAGGGGTGGTCAATACCGCAGGGCTCTCAGTGTTTGAGGGCATGTGGACAGTGCCTTTAACCTGCTTGAACTTGGTCAGGCAGTGCAGTGACCACTGCACTTCCCTTCCAACTGGAAAAGTCTGTTCTGTTCTATACTTTTATGCTGGAAGTTGAGAAAGAGACAATGAATTAAACAATTAAGTTCTGTTTTTTCTGAAGTATTTTTTTCTGTAAGTAAACTATTCATTCTGTGCTTCAGGATATTAAAATAAGAGGCTTTTCTGGGGAGTGAAGATGCAAACAGGTGGTGTGGTTTGAAATGAGTGAGCTATTCTGCCAGCAGCAGGTTGCTGACTTTTTGTTCATTTTATACCAGTTTGCTTGGGGAGCCACATTGTTCAGCCTCTGATGTAATTTCATGTATGACACAATAACACAGACTATGTAAAAGGAGGGGGAAAAGCACTGCTTTGTATTTTAAATCTGAACCTGTAAAATCCCAGCTCAGTGCAGTGAGTGAGAGGAGTCTGTGCACACAGATACCTCAGCAGGACAGCTGTGTCTGGGACAGCCCAGCTCTGGTGCTCCTAAAGCCAAACCAGCCTGTGCCCAGCTAGGCCAGCTACTACACATCACCATCTTGTGCCTTTAGGCACATCACTCATGTGGACTCCTAGACCAGCTGAGGGCAAGAAGGGACAAGAGCAGGCTTTCACCTGTGTTATTTTATTTTCCATATGGGACGCATTTGATAAAAGTGCTTGAGCACAATGTATTAAACATCTAACGCCATCCCACACAATGGCACTCTGCAGGCACTGTAGTCTTTTTCTGGCTAAAGACCACATATTCTCAGTCTAGTCCTTCATGGAGGATCATTTTCGTTGTGTGTGGGGTTTGGAGAAAACCCCAGGTTCCAGCAATATGGTTTTACAGGAACTGCTGTTTTCAGGATTCAGCCCTTTGCAGTTCAACCTTCAACCACACAAGCTGATTATGCAGGGAAATAGCCAAGATTTGCATGAGGCACTGGAAAACATGTTATAAAATTTTAATATATCCTCCTCCAAACAGCTTTCGTTTGTACCTATTTTTAGGTGGAATTCAACTAAGAATTATCAGAGCCAATATCAACAGCACAGAATGATACAGCTGTACACAGCCATGAGAAACAGCACCTGTTAATTACCTACATCATTACATCACTCCTGGATGCTTGTTGGGGTGACTGTTTCAAAGAGCAGAGTGGAGAGAGGTGTGCTAAAGCCATAAAGTTTGGGTAATTATTGTACGTCAGCAGCAGTTGGTGTGAGCCAGGACAACCACCCACTCCCACACTCGGAGCTGTGTAAGACTAAACGGGCAGAAATGTGTTGATATATTGTAGCCAGTGATTGTATATGTGTCTGCTTCACAGGAAATCTCTATTTTTACTGTGTAATTCACAGTACGTGAACACAGGATGTTCAATAATCATTGAACGAATTTAAAAAAAAAAACAACTCATAGAAAGAATTAAAAATACACAGCCTGGAAAAGAATTAAGATAAAACAACTGGTTGCTTGGGAAGGTCAGCCACTCTCTCAGGAAAAAGCCAGCTGAATCCTTGATTCGGGGTGTAATATTTTCCCTTTTTTTTTCTTTTTTTTGAAAGCACCAAAGCTAGAAGTGTTAATAAAATGTAATGATTCAGAGAAAATACAAAGAACTATAATTTATGTTTTGTTAAATTATGAATTCACTTTTATTCCCCGAAACACTTGGAGCTAAAGGAGTATGTGCAGAGATCTGAAGCCCTGTAGTAAAACTTAAGGCCCATGGCTTAACTCTAATGAGTCTTGAATGAGTAGTTCAGATTTCAAAACAAAGTACAACTAGAACAGCCTCTTGAATGTCAACTAACTACAAATATCATCCTCCTCATGCAAGAAAAATACTGAGCCTTAATTCTAGCTATGTAAAATTATATCAAATTCATTGGTGAGTTCATGTTTTCCTATGGTGGTATCAGTGAGAGGAAAAATAAGCAGAGAGAGATAAATGTCTGTGGGCAATTAAATTATAACTGCTGCTGGCATTAATGACATTTATTATTCATGTGGTTTTTTTCCCCACTCCTAAATAGCATAGAATTATGAGTATTTTTTTTTTGTTCTTTAAGCAGAGTAAAATGAGGACTAAAAATGTAAATATTGTAAATTTGTGTAAATATGTTTTTCTCTTGTCCCAAGTCCTAAGACACAGACTATTTCACAAGTCTCTCAGAATGCTGTTGTTTATCTCTTGGTTGTTCTTGGTGTGAAATCCATTGGGCTCTAATCCTGAGCACATTAAAGCCTGTGGCACCAGGCCTGTGTCCCAGCAATGGCATCTCTCAGCAGGGTGGATTTGCAAGGGAGCCTGATGGAGAGAGGCCTCCAGCTTCCGTGGGATCGCGGTCTGGAGCCTCAGCTACAGCTGGGCAGAAATGCTTTCAGTGGGGAATGCTGATTAGCACAGATCAAAGCAGCACCCAGGGGCAGTGTGGCTTTAACCACAGGCTAATGAAGAATGGCCATGGTTCGGTAGTTCTCTCGGTCTCTGGCAGTTCCTCCAAGGCCCCTCTCTTCCCTGCCCAGCTCTGGAGCTGCTCCCGAGCCTCTCTGTTCCCTGCCCAGCTCTGGAGCTTCTCCCGAGCCCCTCTGTTCCCTGCTCGGAGCTGCTCCCGAGTCCCTCTGTTCCCTGCCCAGCTCTGGAGCTTCTCCCGAGCCCCTCTGTTCCCTGCTCGGAGCTGCTCCCGGGCCCCTCTGTTCCCTGCCCAGCTCTGGAGCTGCTCCCGAGCCCCTCTGTTCCCTGCTCGGAGCTGCTCCCGAGCCTCTCTGTTCCCTGCTCGGAGCTGCTCCCGAGCCTCTCTGTTCCCTGCCCAGCTCTCGGAGCTGCTCCCGAGCCCCTCTGTTCCCTGCCCAGCTCTCGGAGCTCCTCCCGGGCCCTTCTGTTCCCTGCCCAGCTCTCGGAGCTGCTCCCGAGCTCCCTGGAGCTGCGGAGGGATGGCTCCGGCCCTGGCTGTGGCTCAGGGTGCCCATGTGGCACGGGGATTTTGGCTTTCCAGTGTGCAGCTCCTCAGGAGTTGGCTGTCCAGCTCCACAGCTGTGTCCATGTGGTGCAGGACAGCCAGTGCTGGACTGGCCTTTTGCAGGGACTGCTGAAATACTTAGTGTTCATCCAAACCAGAAAAAAACCAGTTTTTAAAATGTGAAAACGCTTTCAAGCACAAACTGCAATCTGCTCCCCTTACTTAATTGCTCTGGGTTGTACCTATAGTAGCGTTTTCTTCTGGTAGTAAACAAAAAACCCCAACAAAAAACAAACAACCAACCCCCACAAAACAACAACAAAAAAATAAAACCAAAAAAAGCCCAAACCAAAACAACAACAACAAAAGAAACCCCCACAAAAACCAAAAAGGGAAGCATATTCAGTTGTTACTGAGCAATAATATATATCCTTGATTTCTCTGTCTTGCCACTACTATCTCCAAAACAAACCCAAAGTGCAGGGCATATTCTCCTGGAAAATGCATAAGCAGAAAAAAAAAATCATATAAACAAAGTTACAAAATCTCTTGAAAATCTGGTTACACTGGAAAAGCATCCTTCAGCAACCGACGTCTTAATAGGAAATAACTCAGCATTCTGCTGACCTTTACAAGTTTAGCCTTTATATAGGAATGAACTGTTTGAAAAATGTCTCTAATTCAGTTGTCACAAACAGCCACCAGAATGTGGTTGATGTGTTTCATGAGCAGAGGCTTCATTTTGATTTTTCACGAGCACCAAGTTTGGTCTTACACTGTCTCCCATAGTTCTCAGCTGCCTGATCACATCTGTTTCCTCACAAACAAAAGGCTGCTCGAAAAAAATATGTATGTGACTGAGATAATGAGGATGATCATGGAAAGTAATCTTGGCAATTATTGTGGCTTGCACACCAGAGAGCCGACCCTGTCTCATTTCCAGGAATCCCACAGTGCCAAGCTGGTGGGTGAAGGAGGAAGGATACGGAATGCTGCTCACATGCACACCCACAAATCCAGGAGGGAGAGGAATGCCTTTGATCCGTGTGCTGATAGGCAGCAGCAGTGCAGAGTGCTGCTGCACAGCCAAGGTATGAGACATAATGAGAAAACATTTATGACCCAGAGAGCTCAGTAACAACAGCAACCCAGACTCCAGCTGTAGCTGGTCATTATGTAATGCCACTTGCTCACCCATTTGGACTCCTTTTGAATCAAATTGAGCTCCTGATTCATAGCAGCTAGCAGGACAAAATATATTAAATTGTGACAGAGGAAGGAAACATGAGGAGTGACAGACTGTCATTCTCTTCTTGGAGAAGGCCTGGCTGGTTTGAGGGCTTACAGTATCAGGCAAAGATAAATATGAAAGAAACTAAATATTTCAAATCAAATTTCAGTGAGAATGTGTGAGAGGGCATGTAAGGACCCTGTTGTTATTAGAAACAAATAATGACAATAACCAGCAGAAAAAAATGTCATGAAGAGTATTCTAAACTAGGAACTGACTTTCTGAACTGAATTTCTAGAACTAATTTCCTTGTTCTACTTATTACAAGTTCTTTTCTAAAAATGTTTATGTAGGTGAGAAAGTATAAAAACCCTGTTTCTGTATTGCCTTAAAGGCAAAGGCATAATTGGACCATTAAACTTCATTACTTTTCTGGAGCTAATGTAGTGCTCCTTTTGTGGTGGCCACACTGCAGTGGTGGCAGAGGTTGTTTTCAGCTGGCCTTGCACATCCTGCAGGAGTTTGCTCTGAAATGTGCTCCTCTGACGCCTGCTGCTCCACTCAGAGATGGGGCACGGTGAGGCAGAGGAGAGCACTGACCCCCAAACGCTGCACCTTGTAGGTAGCTCAGTCAGAGCTCCTCTCTCTTCCCCTGTTGCTTAGTGTAAATATGCACCAAAGATCGCGCACCAGGGGTGAGATTCTCTCTTGTAAATGGAGCAGACAGGTAGTGTCTATGGCGAGTGGGATTTACTTATACGTTGTTTAAATGCTCTCAGTATATTTTGCTTGGCATGCCCTAAGCCAGAGCAGCGTTTCGTGCCCCTGTTCAGACTCGGGCTCACGGGCACTTGGCAGCGTGGCTGTGTTGGGACGGCTGCGTGCGAGCTCGGTGCTCCCGCACAGGGCAGCCCGTGGGGCTTGTGCTGCCTTTGGCAGAGCTCTGCACCCCAGAGGCAGAGTCCTGGGAGCAGAGCAGGGATACTGCCAGGGTCCCTGGTGGCTGCGGAGCCAGCGCTGCCCTGTGTCCCAGCACGGGGCCAGCAGGGGCAGGAGCTGTCGGAGGCTCGGGAGCGCTCGAGGCTCGTGCGGAGCTTTGGGAGGGTGATTCATTTGCTGGAGAAAGTTGTGTCACTGCTGCAGAGGCTGAGTGGGACGGGAGCCAGCTGGGCTCTGTCTTCAACTAGCGCGCACCAGAACACGAGCGTGAGAGTGATTCTGATGGGGTCACAGACACGGTAACAAGTATGATGCCTGTTGCAGTGAAGTGCAAGCTATATTTTGCCCAGTTTCCTCCCTTAAGTTCTCTCTGAAAGGAATAAGGAGAGGGGTGAAGGCCGGGGAGCCCGGCAGGCAGAGCTGGGCACAGATGTAGCAGCTAGCCCAGGCCTGCTGGGGCACTGCAAAGAGCAAAACACTCCTGAGTTTGTCCAAGATTATGTTTTTTGCCCTTACAAATAGCTGATAGGAGGTAGGGAAGAATTGAATTTATTTGTTCCGCATGTTGTATATTTGAAGAAGCATTGTACAAAGGCTGCTGAAAAATACCTTTTTATATATTTTTTTTTTTAATTTAGTTTCTTTCTCCACTTAACTGCCGGTTTTTAGACCCAGAATTGCCAACATTCAGCTCTTCACAAAATGACCTTTATAAAAAAAAAATAAAAGGGGTTTAGGAGCAGAAATCAAAGCCTCTCTAATTAATACCTCAGAGAAATGTTTTTATTAAATGGTTTCTTAATGCTAGTATACCAATATTATAGTGAAATATGCTATGTTCCCTGCAACTTTGACTTGACTGATGACAAAAAAGGAAACATATTCTGTCACCTACAGTAATCATTCCACCTAAAATATAATTATTTTTCCAGATTTACATAATGTGCAGGTAGACTGCACGCTCCATAATTGTACTGATGTTTATAACCAGTTGTTTAACAAGTTTATCATAACTGAGCTTTCTGCCCAGGCCCTCCAAAACCATAGTGTTAAATTGAGGTATTAGTACACCATGGAAATTGTGGTATTTCTATTAAGTGTGTGTCGGATTTCTAGGCAGTTGTGGACTTAAATAAATAGCTCTTTCATACTAGACAAAATGAGGGCGCAGTTCTGTTTCTTTTTTGCATGTCCTTTTTTGATACAAGTTGAAATAGTGTCACCTGCTGTCCCAGGCCTCTCCTGAATTCAGATGTAGGAGTTTGATTGATTTGTTGGTAACTGTGCATAGGAAGCAAGGAGATGAATTACACTTGGAAAAACAACTGGAGCTGCCAGCTCCAAGCTGTAGAGAAGTCGCCAGGGCAGCAGAGAATAGTTTTCCAAGTGTTTTAATAAAGGCAGCAGGAGAAAAAGATCAGTAGCTGATTAGTCATGTTGCTGGTGTTTTCAGGGACATAGGCTAATAGAAAGCCACATGTTAGGAAAATATGTTTCAAGGAAAGGCCAACAGAAGAATGAGAGGAATGCACCCAGTGGCAATGTTGTGTGGAGATTGAGAAAGATGTAGGAAGGAAAGAAAAGCAAATGAGAGGACAACTCATGAAGAAGAAAGTGTGAAACCACACAAATAGTATTTTTTAAAGGGCATAACAACAAAAGAAGAATAAAATGAACAATAAAATGAAAAAATTAGCTCCCTGAAATTGCTTTTTCTTGTGAACAACTGTCATAGGTGTTGGGAGTTGCTTGTAAATGACAAAATGGCAGAGTCATCTTGTCCTCAGATCATTATGTGTAAATTGAATAAATACTGAAAATTGGCTCTGACAGTGGACTTTGGACATAAATTTCTATGTTTGACACGGGAATTTCCTAAGCCCTTACTTGTCAGCTAACTTCTAGAGGCATTTCCTTCAGGCTGGTCTCCCCTGTTGCAGAATTATGAACTGAGATTTTTGAAGGCAGCAAAATATCACCAAATGCAGGCAGAAGTGGCAGCCAGAGAGAGGGAAGAGACCTTTCCACACATTGCATAGGAACACTGCCCCACTGCCCCTGCCCTGCATCCCTGTGCAGTGGAGACCCTTCTGTGCCAGTGCAATAAAACCACCACTGCTGTCTCTGCCAGCACAGCCATAGCCTCATTGGGAAGATTTAATGAACTTCATTGTCTTAGTGAAGAACAGGAGGGATTTCTTTGTTGTCAGAAACATTTATTAAGATTGGCAGCTATTACCATTTAAAAAAATGTTCAATAAGTCCTTCAATACACCTTGTAAATTAACCTTAATAAATATGTGGTAGGAATCAGCTCACCCTAGTAATTGGTATTTAATAGCATACAATGGCTATAATTTACAAAGCTAACTTCTCAGCATAGTTTAACTCCTAATTAGCCCTAGGGAAAGACTAAGCCTCCAGACAGTTCTTTGTTTTTAAAAAGTGTGCTCTGAGAAAACATGCCTGACTTTGGTTTTGCAGATTTCCATCAGGATAAGTTACATGTATGAGAACAGCCAGCAAATGGCAAATAGAAGGGGAAAAATATATTTTCATTTCAATCTACTGTGTTTATCATCTCCAGATTCACAAGTACAACTTTGATTATTTTTTTACCTTTTATGCAATTAAAAAACATATCATTACTTAATTTTTCTGTGTGGGCAGACTTGGACTAATGAAATTAGAGGAGAGAATTTTCTCAGCAATTCTGTTTCTCTAAGAACCTTACAGTGCTCTAGACCAATTTTATGGGGGGAACTCACATAAAACTGACAGATGATGATGGTACCAGAGTCTGTGATTTCAGAGAGATACTTTGAAATACCTTCAAATCTGCTAATACTTGATCTCCACTTCCCAAAATCTCTCTTGATGGTTCTGGAATCTCTCTGGATGGTTTTCCAGGGTAACCTCCAAAGCCAGCTCAAGGTCCCCAGGAGAGAGGCCATGCCCAGAGGTTTGAATCATTTGGCTAATGCAGGAGCTGAAGTCATTCAAGCCACGTAGAGTTACCCATAATACTCATATTCAGAAGCTTCTGTCTAAGCACTCTTAATTCAACTTGTTTAACTCATTTAAACAGCTATTTTAAAGCCTTTGTTCCTACTGACATTTTAGTTCTTACTAAAGAAACAGACATCATGTAATTACATCACTGCTCTTAATTATTAGACCTCTCACTTCTGTGATTGCTGCCATTTTTGGGAAAGCTGTTTTAGCAGCAGTGGCACATCAGGAGAGAAGAGACTTTGAATGAAGTGTGTAGTGCACATGTCAAACTCAGCTTTCAGGTGTTACTTTTTCTTATACTCCCAAGCCAAAATGTTTCAAGTTGTTTTATGTATAAAATTATATTTACTATGCAAACACACTTAACCAATAAGCAAAGTAATAACTGCTGTCAGATTGCTTAATAATATTTCTTTACTTTTGTTTGATTCTATTTCTAGCTCCTTCAGTTATCTTTTATGAGGTCATGCATCTTCCACATTAGTACCCCTGTATTTCCATTGTGGTGATTTTACTTGTAATCTTCCTCTCTTTCTCTGTCCCTCACTTTCCCCTCCCTTTCCTCTTTTCTTTGATTATTTTCCTGGGCACACTTCACCAGCTGTGCACAACCATTCAATCTCTGAACTGTCTGTTCCATTTAAAAATACACAAATGGCAGTAGATTCACTTTTGCCTTTTCTAAGCCTCATGTCAGTGAGATTTTCTTTTTGTTGCAATTACTCAGGAGTCTAAAATAAAGTTTTCAGCCTCACACCATTATAATCATTCCCTGCCTACACCAGTTGTTACTTTGATATAGTTCTGTGTGATTTAGGTTTTCCCCAGAAAGCATGAAGTCCTGATTTCTTCTACCAGCTCATTTCAAGGTTCAGGGAAACTGCCTCACCCTTAGAGAACACAGGGATACTTTTAAACAGTATGAGGTACATTTTCAAAATGGTACTTAGGAATTACACATCTCATTAACAAATAAATGAGATTCATCAGCACAACTCACTTGCTCCTTGGAAAATGTTCCCACATAACACCTAGAATTTGCTGAAGTCAAAAGAGGGCAAACAATGATAGAGAGCATATGGATGTGCCTGGAAGTTTTACTCAGCTTTAATCCTTGGGTAAATGCCCTGACTACCCCCTCACTGCTGCCATTGGATATGGAGTTGGCATGGATTCCTTGTCGTAGAGCAGAAAGGCCTTTTGGGGTAAAATGTATATATTCTGTCTGATACACACTTGTACCTAAAGCAACATTAAAAAGTTTGTCCTTCTTTTTGCACTGCCTAGCCCACAGCAGAAGACTAGGAAACATTTGGGGCTTGAAGAAGATAGGAAACTGCATGAACTGAAAAATAGAAGTCCTGAGAAATTATTCCGGGAAAGAAATGCTGTTAAATATTAAAAAGGCTCTCTGAATTGTGCTCTCTCGCAAAGCTGTTTTCTGTGCTCCTGCTGTTCCTGGGGCCAAACCCTCCCATCTCCTCTATCACATACATCTCTGTTGACTTCTAAAGTTCCTTCACATGAAGCAGGATCCTGAGTGCAAGATTTGCTTTGCTGCATTCCTGACTGGTTCAGTGGTGTGGAATTTCCCTTTCCCACCTGGGCCCTGGCAGTGGGCACTCTCCCGGCAAAGCCACTCGGTGCTCACAGGAGTGGGCTCAGCGCACGGGCACTGGCCCAAGGGATTTCAGATTCTCTTCCCACATCCATTCTGGACCGTGCTGCTCTCCTTTTGGCACAGCTAGGTACCAATTCCCCGGTAACAGCTTGAACAGGTTCTCTGTCACTGCTGGGATCTGTTGTACCACCCGAGAGCAGTCGCTTACGCACATTCCTGCAGAGTGTTAACTTGAGCACAGGAGTTTCTGAGCTGGTGGCGTCGTACAGGAAAAAATAGCAACCTTGAGTCTTGATACTATGCACAGAAATATTGCAGAATGACGAAAAAGATGTGCTCAACAGGAGTTTTTCATTTTTCTTGGTAGGATGAGTGAGTATATGGGGGAGGTGTTCTATGACTTTTTCCATTGGGAAAGGCTCTTAGGCTCATATCATTATACTTACTTGTATGCATCTCTTGGTCTGAACTGAAAAGATATATTCTCTGGAATTCCATGGCTGTGTTCTAGCACAGTGTCCCTTCAGCTAGGATCAGTGGTATTAAACTTGGTAAGTCAATGTGTGACCAACGTTTCCCTTCCCCATTAATACATGTTGTGTAAAACCCACATTTTGTCTAAAATTTGAATTTATTGATAATTAATACAATGATAGCAGAATAGAATCTTTGAGAAGATTCATGTGGAATGCTAAATCCTTGTAACTGGAAAGATAAGAGAGTTCTGCATCTATGTGCAGCAACATGACCTGATAAAAACATGTAGTTCTTGCTAAGATAACTCTGTTTTCTGCTGTTGCTTGTAGCTTTGAAATGCAGCTACCCAAATATAATAACATTTTGTAAAAGATGGTTAATACCTATAAATGTGTATGTATATTAAATCCTTCATCTGTATTCTCTAGAAAAAGAGTTATTATTTTTGTACACTTTTCCTCAGTGACATATCCAGCCCTTACACTCCTTTGATAGGAGTTGATAGGTACAGGTATGTGTGATATACCAAGCAAAGAAAAACATCCAAAAGGGGAATTACAGCATCTATAAAGGGACATGGTGAACTGGGATTAACTTTGCCTCTGTGCATAAATTGACACAGAGCAGAAGAGCATTACGTGGGGCTTGGGTGTCTAAGTGAGTGGGACAGCTGTCTCACAGTATAAATAAACAGAAAACAATTGCATGTGAAAGATGCAGTTCAGAAACACTGAAACTTGCCCTATAACTGCTCTTTTATATCAGCACTTGACATTTTTTGGCCACAGTAAATACTGAAATTTATATAATATCTTGACTAGAGATTTCTTAGAATTTCTTAAAGTGAACGCCTTCACAGAGACAGTTACCCTCGCTGGATAACTGAGGGTCTCTCTCCTTTGGCATAACTCCCTTTCTTTTCTTTATCCCACTGTCTGATTCATTATGTTTTAGGCATAGGATGGGCTATGGGGGGACAGAGAATTTATGTAACAGCCCTGAAAAGGAAAAGATCTTTTCAGTTTCAAACTTTGTTCAGTTTCTTTCTAACAAAGTATTTAACACCATGCAGCATTAGACAATATTTGACCTTTTCTTAAATAAAAATCAGACCATGGCTGTAAGAAAAGGGGTAAGTGAGAACTGCAGGTTATGTGTGTGCTTATTCACAGACTGCAGAGGGGCAGGATGAGGCCAATATGCTTTAACCAAACCAGATTTAAAAAGAGCACAATTGTTTGATTCTTTTTGGAACAGGCAGCTTATGAACTTAGTAGGGTGATTTTTTTATTCTTTATTCTTCCATTGTTTTGTCTTAAACTTGTTTTCTTTGTAATCTATTTACCTAATTTCCCTTTACTACATGTCACAAGGGAGGTTCTCTGTCAGAAATACCTGGACTGTGATCATTCTCCCTTGTATGACAGTCTGTGGGCATGTTCCTAAGGCAGGTGCACATGAGCTCCTTCAGAAAAGCTCTTTCCTTCTGAACCACATAACTGCTTCTGAAATGAAGTTTAATTGCTTAAGTCTGGCAGATGCTTTATGTACTTGGGTGGAAGGAGGTGAAAATACTTGCTGCTTAAAAGCAAAAGCTCCCCAGTGACTGACCTTTGCTCCTGGGGAATCTTTTCTGTTCCTACCAGGAGAGGAGAAAAGCATGTTAGTTTTGCAAACTTCCCAGTCATTACTGCTGATCTCCAGAGAGGGGCGAGGGAAGCTGTGAGGATGAAAACACAAGGCACACAAAGTGCTGCTGGCACAAGTGGGTTATGGCCCTGTCCTCCCGGCAGGGAAGGTGCCACCCACTGGTGCCATTCCCCCCTTGGCAGGTGCTGCAGAACGTTGTGCAGCCACTTCAGCTCTGCTTCAGTTCCTCTTTCTAAGTGGCCACTACACTCAGGTGTCTGCTATTCTAAAAATGCAAAGATGTTTTAATTTTTTAAACCACTACTAAGTAATTCCGAAGTGCTTAATAAGTACTTGACCAGAGCAGGAAATGGTGAGCCAGCCCCACCTCTTCTGTGACCATCTGGAAATTGCCATGGTGGTACAGATTGAGAGGAAAGCCCTGTTCTTCTTAAGAAATGTGTTCTTGAGAAATGTCTATTTATGTTGGAGAGGTGTATCTTAGTCTCAAAGCACCGACAGTTGGACATTAAAGATTAGTTCCCTGAGTTAGGAATAGTTTGGTGGATTTTGTGTTATTTTTAGAAAAATTACCTAGTGTCACAGGTAGGGGGAAATGTTATCAGTTTCCCTAAGCTGAAAAAAAGAAGGAACACTAAAAAGAAAAAGGTGTGGTCAGAGGCTGATTCACAGTTTTGATCAGGCAGAGATTCTGTGGGAGAGGGATTTTTCTGCAGTGTCTTTGCACTCCTGAACTCTCCTTCAGCTTCAGCACGACTCTGTCACCTCCAAGTGTCCTGAAATCCCTCAAGCTCTGTGCTCCTATGAGTAAATATCCCACCCTTAACCACTCAGTAATGTTGTGTTGTCTAAGTGAATATTGGCATTTACAATTTCCAGCAGGACTTATTTAGTGAGTTATGTTGACATTATCCTTTGGTATATAACTTAACTCTACAAATGCCCTCAAGGACCTGGAAATCTACAGAGAAACAACAATTAATGTAACAGCCTACAATATGACAGTTGCTGCTCAAATTATAAAGCAGTTTCCCTTGTTTACTGGACAAATGGATAGACAGGAGGAACAGTACTGTAAGAGCTAAAGCTTTTTTTTGCAGAATTTTTTTGCTTAAGTGCTCCCAGAGTTTTATGCTTATATGCTTGAACTAATGGCTTCATGGTATTTTATGACTGCCTCTCTTTTTATCAGTTGAATTAGGAAAACCACAAAGACATCACATACAGGACTTTATGGGTGTCTCTTGCATGTTGTTGTCATTTTGGCCATATATATGTAGTGTTTTTCCAGCTAAAACAATCAACTCCTGCTCCCACAGAGCCTGAGTGTGCAAAGTCTCTGTATCTTGTTCACCATGTGCACTCCCTAAGAGTGTGTTAACAGAGGAGACCTTTGGGATTGTGCTAATGGTAATGGATAGTACATGCTCCAGGTAAGACATTATTATTTTCTTTTTTTACCTCATTTTTAAAGAAAAGTATAGAACAGCAAGGTGCTGCAACTTGTCGAAGATACCCCAGTGTTTTAGTGTGTTTTGAAACTACCACAGCTGAAAAGCAAAAGGAGCTTAGATATAATGCTTTTTTCATTCTGAGTTCCTCCTTAAAAACAAACAAAAAGCCCCCAAAAAGCCTGAATTTATAATTAAGGGAAAACTGTGACAGGTCTTAAGTGCTTTTAATAATTTTTTTTTTCTTTTTTTGAAGAGAGAACTTATTTCAGTGAGGAACTGTATTTAATTCTCACAGTTCTAGAGTAGTTTTACTGGCATAAGGTGCAAAGACATGAAGCAGGCCAGAGTTCAAGGGCCTGATGATGAAAGCAAATTGGTAACCCTACAAATTCTTGTTGCTTAGGGTACTTCCCATGCATATCACTTAACCACAGTAAGGACTTCTTCTAGGAAATCTGTATCAAAGGGAGTAATTGCAGTGCTACTCCTTTGTGTGCTGCTCCAACCCAAGCAAGGCAAAGGAACAAACTGTCCTCAATATTACCAAGGAGCAGAAATTGCCTTCTTGGCCAGTGTGTTCTGTTACATCCCAAAAGGGATGTGAAAAGCAGAGCAGCTTGCCTGGTGTTGCACTCTAACAGGACCTACTAGGGGTCTTTAGGGGTTGGAATTAGGGAGGCAGAACACTCAGCTCTACAAGGAAGGAAAAACCAACTGCTTCAGTAAACCTATATTTACTATAGTGAGAAATATTAATGAGAATTAAATAAATACACCAAAAGCTACCATCCAATTAAAAATAACCCTCCCCTGTCACCAGTCTAGTGGATAATTATACAATTAGAAATGTTGGAAATGTCATTACTAGAATTAGATTAGGGAAATTTCACGTAATAGAATAAGAGTGTCCCTGGTGATGGTGGCTGTGGGTATCTGGATGGGCAGGGAAATGCCCTGTCCCTGCCTCTGTGTCCCTCAGAGCTTTGCTGGGAGAACCCCAATGGCATTCCCAGGGTTACATCCCCAGACACTTTGCATGGCTTCACTCCAGGGCATAAATTGTATTTGCTAGCACGGATGTCTTGTGAGAAATAGTGCACTGGCAGTCTACAAATCTGAGTCAAGTATTCTCTATATTTAGTAGGATAAATATAGCTCTAAAGTCAACTGGGAAATCTTAAGCTCTGCTGTGGAGAGCAGAGCCATTAAGAAGAGGCAGAGCTGTGCATATACAATGGCAATACACTCACCTATAGGACCTTCATCTCATTTGCTCAGCTATCCAAATTTACAGTAGAGCCACAGTGTTTCTTCTCTTTATTCATATGATCTTGTTACTGAAAATGTTCCTTGACAAATCTTCCATTGAGCAGATTTGTTCATCCACAGGATGCTGGAGTGCCTGGCCAGTGTCCCTGTGAGCATCTCTGCTCATATGCCTCCGTCACAGAAATGAGATTGAGAAGGGCTCTGGCCGAGCACTCGGGATATTATTGATTTCCCTGATCACAGAGGCAATCAGGATGTTTGTGCCATGTGTATATTTGACAAATAAGGGCCACAGGGGTGTTGAAGTTGCAGCAGCAGAGAGAGTCCATCTGCTTTACAAATTTCATAACTGATAAGGAATGTGCAAAAACTGCTCCCCAAATGCTGTTGGTTGCCAAGCATAGCTATCGTAAGCACTGGTAGAAAACTTATAATCAACATAAATTACCAAGGTCATATATTTGATATGCAATGGAAATAAATGGCAAATTTTCTCAGATTCGTTTTTGATGCCCATTTGAGGTTGTCATTTACCTAGTGGGCTAGAACCACTTTATCTGAAACTTCTTCACAGAAAGGACTGTATATTAATTTCCAAAGAGCTGTGGTTTTCTGAAAGATACATCAGATAATCAGTGTGCTCCTTGAGAGAGGTCAGTGCATCTTAGCAAACAGGAACTTCAGCACTTGTAACAGTCCTAGTTGT
This sequence comes from Erpornis zantholeuca, assembly GCA_013400515.1. NCBI lineage: Eukaryota > Metazoa > Chordata > Aves > Passeriformes > Timaliidae > Erpornis > Erpornis zantholeuca. Next base: position 345,181 of record VZTN01032680.1, read on the forward strand.
GGGCCTCAGAATCACTCAGAAAAGTTTATTTAGCCTTCACAGAACTTAGGAAACAAAATGTTCCAGTTTCACATCATTTTCTGAGAAAGCAAGTTCTCTCCTATACCTGTTCTGAGAAATAATGAACTGATACATTTTCAGTTTCTTAAGCATTTCTTCCTATAGCAATATTCATATCTGGGTTCTCTGTACTTGTTTATTCACCCTGAGCTGCGTATTAGGATTTACCATGCTGTCACAGCCAATGTACAAGAACTGTAATTACCTGTTTTCCCTGGTTCAATTTTCAAATATTTCCATTTTGACATAGTTGGAAGTTCTCACGTATTCATCTTTTCACTTCTATTATAATTCATCTCAGTAGAAAGGAAAAAAGACAAAGTAAAATTCTGCTCACATCTTTAGTGTGTTTTCTTGCAACTCTTCCTGCCACCAAAGCCTATTTCAAATGCTCCCACTCTTTGCCAGTCTCTTATTTGTCCTGTCATGGTGCAGCTTCTCAGCCACTCAGTTGCACAGATGCAACTGTTTATGGGTCCACACAGTAAACTGGGTCATGACATTCTAGGTTTGTTTGGGTTTTTTGTGTTTGGTTTGGTTTTGTTTTGCTTTGTTTTTTAAAGAGCAATAGTAGAGCGAGAAGAAAGTGATGAGGATGAGGGTAGGTCAACTGTGCTTCTGAAAGAAAAATTATTTATGAAGTTCCATTCTTACCAGTTATAACTCTCCTCTTGCACTCCACAGTACAGATAATGCTATAAAGGCTAATAAAGCTTCCTACAATAAAGGCACAACAAAATCTTGTATACTGATGGTAGAGTGACTCCTTCCTGAGAGCTCCTAGCCAAGCACTCGCTGTTTGGTGCATATTTACACTCCAAAAATCCAGGGGTTAGGGGAGCAGCAGCTCTCTCTTAGCTTTCATCTCTGTGCTAAGCAGGTACCTTTTAGTGGCAGAAACTGAACTCTCACTTGATCAGGGAAGAGCCACTGCAGTTGTACAACCTAGGGAAAAATGAGACTGGGGATTACAAATTGACTTTGGGCCTGGTTTTGGCCTCAGGAGAAGTCCAATCAGAAGGTGTCCACAAGAGCTACACCTTCCAGCACTGCTTCCTGTCTTTCACTTTTGTTATTTTGTCATTTTCTTTCAGACTTTCCAGTATATGTAAATATTGTGTGTTTCCAGGGGTGCTTTATGTACTGCATACCATCACAAGTTCTCACACAAAATACCTGCAGGACTGAGTCTATCATGCTGTCATTGGTTTATTCTGCTTTGTTGAGTCATTTCCCTTTTTAAAAATAGAATATTGCTTTAATTTTTTTCTTTCACAGAGCTCTATCTAAGGAGTTTATTTTTGTGATGAGAATCCTGCTATGATAAGGATGACAGCAGCAAATCAGCCCAACCCCAGTGAGCTCTGTTCATCCTTGTGATTGTGAACTTCTGATTTTTTTTTAGCTTCTCTACTTTGCAGGGCTCTCTCTGGCAATCCCATCAAGCTTTGATTTAACAGCCAATGATTTTTTATTTGTTTCCTGGAAGAGTTTTGGGAGCTTTGGGTGCAGGTTATTGAGGACACTGAGTTTTATCGCTCAGAAAATACTGACACTGTCCTTTGATAACTTTCTTTTGTCTTCTGTCTAGTGAATCATATGACACAGGCACTCTTGGCAGACAAAATGCTGTCACAGGTGGACTTGCACTTAAATGCTGATAAAATGTCTGGGTGAGCGACTGTGTTGTGTTTTAAGCTGTTACACTCAGAAAGGGAGGTTCTAAAAGATTTCTAAACCCAGAGGGACTCATCAATACCCCATTGCATCCAGACTTGTAACGACGAGTGCCAGATTTACTGCTGTGCATTTACTGCTCCTTTCCCTCACCAGCAATAATGGAGAATCTGTCGCTCCCATTAGGCAGACAAATGAAATGGCTGCATGGAAGTGATATTTATATTTCCTTGTGTTTTGTGCATCTAGAGTGCATTGCATCAAAGTGAGTAAGGGGTGTGAGTGGAATGGTGTTAGGGAGATAATGAAGAAGGTCTTTAAGTTGGATGGTCACTGAATGTGTTGGATTCATGACACCAACAAAAAGAAATGTTCCTATCTACTCTTATTGTTTTATCTTTCTCTTTAGATCAATAAACCTCACTCTAGTTGCTTTACTCTGCTTTGGACTGTACAATTGAATTATGCCCTGTGCTTCCCTCTGTCTCCCAATGCATAATGCAGAAGATTCTCTGGGTCGTTACAGGAAATTCATTTAATTCACAGGTGATTTGCATTGCCAGCACCAGTCCCAGTGCCTTGAATCTCCATTCTTTTTATTCCTTACTCTTTTTCAGAAGGCAGGGGCTCATTTTCTACCTGAGTTTTGTGTAGTGACCTACATCTTCCCTTACACAGAGAAAAAGAGAGTGAGGCTCTCTCTTATTTAATCTTCATCCTGCTTCGATTTTTTACTTTCTCTTGATCCTTTTTCAGGCCCTATAAGTTTTTTAAGGTAATGGTAGCAATAGCACTCAGAGATACAGATCTGTTGTACATGTCTATGTCTGTTCTGAATTCTTTACTGAATTACTAAAAGTACTTCATAGTTGGTTGTATTTGGAAAGGTGATCCTACAACATGCAATATTCTTGCCTCAATTTTTATATCAAATATATGGTAACCAACTTGCAGTATAAATCAGAAGTCGTTGGGGTTTTTTTAATCCGCTACCTCTACGAACTGTAAACAAGCTGCTTTTATCTGCCTCAGTGGTTGCAGTAGTTTGTTGTGGCAGACTGGAGTCCACGTCACTGTAACTTCTGCAGTGCTAACTCCTGCAGGCAGGTTTGGGGGCTCGTTGCACTCAAACAGGCATCTGAAGCCTACTTATTCTGTTAGAAGGAATTTATTTTCATGTTCACTGACAATTGCATTGGGCTTCAGTGTAAGGTCCAATTTAAGTTGAAACGGCTTCACCTTCTTCCCGTGTCACAAACTGGAGAAGGAGAGATAGGAGGAAAGTAAAAAAGGAGAGGTTTCCTTCTGTTTCCTCCATCTGTAGAAGGAAAGGTGGGCAGTTCTGCAGGTATTTTTTCACCTCTCCTATGGAAAAGCAGCCCGAAGGATCAGCTCACACAGCTCCAACTGGGGACACCACCCTGCTGTTCCAGCCTGGGGGCAGGCACAGCCACAGCCAGGACAGTGCAGGAGTTTCCCGCAGGACCTGGAAGAGAGCAGCTGCCGGGAGCCCTCCCTGGCTTTGTTGGGATGCTTCCCTGCACGGGGGAGGCTTTCCCCCACCCTTGGCCCAGCCCTAGTGCCCCTGAGCCCATCCCCTGCCCATGGAGCCATGACAGGGCTGTGGTGGCCCATGGGTGTCTGTGGGGGCTCTTTAGCCAGCAGTGCCCCCAGCCTGTGCCATCCCAGTGCTGCATTTGCTGTCCTGCTGGGCAGGGTGGGCCAGGGGCACACATTGGCCATCAGTTGTCCTTGCCCTAAATCCTTTAAAGTCTGCCAGGACAGAGCACATCTCACATACTGATCTGGCAGCATTTTGTACCCAGGGCTTGTTGTTTTACTGAGCAGGGGGACAATTTATCAACCTATATCTAAAGTACCTCCTTCCCTGGAGACAGATATTTAAATTCTACTGCTGAGAACATTAACTTCATTCACTAATAGGAGTGATCAAAACGTGTAATTGCTTGAGATATTTTATTTTAAAAAATGGTTATAGTGTGTGTAATGTCACTAATTACCTATGAAATTCCAGATGCATGTTTAATGGTCACAAAGAGGTTTGTTTACCTCAGTATAATTTAGATTCTGCACTAAAATACTGTGTTTCCACTCTTTGTTTAATTATTGCAATACTGCACTAAGAATCCTATTTCCCACTTGCAGCCAGTCAGATTCTGGCCCACAGAATAGCATAAAGACAGCTGATGACATGATTACCATCCCTTGTGAAATGGAACTTCTGTAAACTTGTTGGGAATTAGTAGTTGAGAAAAAAAAAAATTTTTTTTCTTTCCTATGGTTTTACTTAATGCTTATGAAGGATTTTCTTAGCTCAATGAATAGTGGCCTCAGGAAAACTGTCTATGTAGAAATTATATTTAAAAATATCAAAACTGTTAGTGCAATACAAAATATTTCTTAAAAATATCCCAAATAAAAAATTTTGAGCACATCAGCTTGGGTGTTCCTCCACCTATTTTGCCATAGTGGGAGAGTTTCATGTGCCTGACCAGAAAACACTGGCATACATTTCTATTTAAATATATTTTTTTCTGTCTCCATCTCCCTGTTGTTCTAAGTAGCATATTCCATACAAGATGAATTAAGTAATTTACTTCTCATCTCTGACATTTTTCTTCTTATGGTTAAAAAATAAGTATAGACTGGTATTCCACAAAAGTACACACTGAATCATTCTCATTAATTAAGGATTGCTTTTACATCCACTTCAAATTACTTTAATAATAGTCTTGAGATTATCTGTTTTGTTAAGCTGAAATATATGAGCAGCTGTGTTACTCCTACAGCTTTTGGCAAGTTGCAGGAATGCAGCACCTATGTGCAGCACCAGGGTCCTGTGAGAGCAGACTCAATTGCTCTTCCCTGCAGTTCTTTCGCCTGCCCAGGGCCTGATTGCACAATTAATATTCACATTAGTATTTGTTTTATTGTTCCACCGTTGCAATGCAAGCAGATAATTGGGGCAGGTGGGTAAGACTAGCACTAAGGAAATGTCCTTTGTGGCGTTTTTCTCATTGAAGAGCCTGCAGCTGGTGGTATTAATCATCTGCTTAGTCAAGCTTGTGCCTAAACACCTTGCTAAACTGGAGCTGTGGCATGGAGATCACCATAAAATCCTTCTGGCTGCAGATAAGAGCCTGAATACCAGCACAGCCTACCTGACCTTTGGGCAGTTTCTGTATTAGTGACAATGAGCTGCTGCTAACTGAGACAGTGCTGTATTGTAGTGACTCAGAGCCTTTTCACACTGACAGCCATGGAGACACCAAGCAACTGCAGAAATGCTGCTTGGGTGGCTGCTTTCCCCTGTGTCCACATGGAAAATACCTTTTTTTTAGGTCAACATGCTGATGGCAGTCACAGCACTACTGACTTTGACCCTTTGTGCTGATGCTACAGCGTTTTCAAGAGCTGATAGGAGCCTGATGTCTTCTTAAGATAGTTTTCTGTATGCATCCCACTTCGAGTTCTGATCCAGCTCCTGGCTCCCAGCCACTTCTCCTGTCTCTGCTATTAATCTTGTCAGTGACCAGCAGCTTAAGCCACTGCAGCAGATCTCATTTTACCATGTCAGCCAGGTTTGAGCTAGTCACAGAGGCTGCCATGCCTGAGGTGACAACACAGAGGATTGGGCTCACTGGGGAATGGACTTTCAGATGTTGATTGTCTTTGAGGCCCACTTAAAACCCTTTCATAAAGCTCTCTTTCTATATCTGAAGTTTATATAATACTCCCAACATAATCACTGAAACGTGCTCAGTTTCTATGGTGACGGGTGCTGGTGGAGAACTCTGAGACAGATGAATTGGAGAACAAAAAGGCACAGGAAGCTGAGAGCCCCAAGTCCACTGTGCAGAGCTAATTTGTCTGTGCAATGTTTAAATAATAGGATGAGAAACCTACAGGAAAAAGTAAAACAGATGTAACTAACAACAGATCTCATCTGGTACTAGCAAACCTAACCAATGTTCCTCCCGTGTTCTTTTATTTCTCCAATGTTATAAATAGTTGCACAGGCTTAAGGACACAATAGAAAAGTTGGCAGCAGAACTGGAGAGTCACTGAAAAGTGATCTGAGTTTGAGATGGTGATTGACAAGTGGTAGTGGGACTGTCTGTGAGAACACTGGAGATACTGGGAAGATGCAAGGTGCTATAAGAGAGGTGTGGGACAGCATTAAGCAACAGGACAGAGTCATAAGGGAGGAGAGGTTAAGCACCCTTGCACCAAATCTATTTAACATTTAGTCTGTTTTTCTCTTACTCTTCTTTTTGACAGTATTTAACTGAATGAGTATCACAGATACATTAAAAAAAGGCTGTTCAAGTAGCTGGGAAGTCCAAACTGCTCCATGTTTGTTACAAAAATGGAAGGTTTCTAAGAAGGGAAAAAAATCTCTGTGCGTGTTTCCCATGCCTTTGCAGTTGGTGCCAGCTGTCATTTCAACTTGCCATGGTTTGAGCAAAGTTTCGAATATTTCTTTCACTTTCCTTGCCTGGAATCACTTTGTGTTTCCTGTAGCAGTGCTGCTGTGATAGTCACTGTGCTGTTTGGGAAGCATTATGTGCTTGACTAACCTCCCACTCAACAAAATGCATTTCCTCAAGCTCCGTACAGCAAGATCTGCAGCTCCTGTAACAAAGCAAGGGGAGGATGGGTTTGAGTTCACTGACCACAGCCCTGCAGCTTTACATCCTGCAGCAGTTCCCAGCAGAACTCGAGTAGGCAAATTGCAGCTTCATTGTCTCTGAGCACCAGCAGTGTCGTCACTGGTGGCTTAGCAAAATCCATTTCCCTGTCAAAGGTCAGTAGAGTTTGTAGGTGCATCTGTTTAGAGAATAGCAGCCTAATCTGCCTGTTTGATGTTTATAACTCATTCACAGCTAAAAATTGACTATGTCCATCTTATGTGAGGGAAAGAGAAGAAAACCATTATGGTTTGGAATAAGTCATGGGGCCAGGAAAAGAAAAGCTCATGCATTTTGCTTCTAGCTCTGCTGTGAGCTTTCACACAGTATTCATTTGAAAACATAAGGCTGTGTGTTGTCTGAACCTCAGATATGGACTGGAAGAAAAGCAAAAAAGAAAAAGCATTCTTGCCCAGTAGTTCAAGAGATATATAGCAGAGAAAGATTTATTGGGTTTATTGCTATAAATATTGTTTATTGTTCCCCTGTAACAGGAAGAGGGAGAAGGGATTCTTTGCACTTTTTGTATCCATGTGCTTCTCTATATGCACCACTTAAATATGTTGGAGGAATTTTGTTAACAAAGGGAGCAAATAGTTGAGACATAAAGAAGGAAAGCCAAGAGAAATATCTCCTTGTTTTTTCACTGCTCTGGTAGCAGCTTGGTCCCAGATCCAAGTCTGAGCTCAGGAACTGGTTTTTCTCTTTGGCTGTGTTTGTGTGTCCTGGAAAGCAGCTCTAGCAGTGCATCCCACTGAATTTCCTGAAGGATTGGAGTGGACAGGACACTCACACTAGGTTAAATGTAACTTCTCTAATTGCTTTGTCATTACTGTGTTCCGGCATGTTACAAAATGCACAGGACAAGATTTAGCAACTGTACCTTGTTTGAGAGTTTATTTTATTGGAGGCTGCCAGCCCCTAAGCATCTCTGTAATATGGCAGAGATGGGACCAGGAGATTAATAAAGTTTTAAAATCCCTTCCTAAGCATTTTGTAAACTCTAATATGATGTGACTTAGTAATTACTAGAAACCTCAGAGAGACAACTGCTCAGATGGAAGAGTTTTTAATAAACGTATTAACTTTGTAAGTGAGGTGAAGTGAACAAAACTCTCAGGAGTTTCACTGATCCTTGTCTTTTTTAAATGGTGTCATAGCCTTCATGTTTGGATCGTTGAATGTTTTGTCTTAAAAAGATGCTGACTCTAAATATGCTCTTGACAGGGAAACCAAAGTGTCTGAAGGTTCACCTAAACAGTTACACTTGGCAAGTGTTTCTAGCTAAGGGAAAAATCACAATTTCTACCTAATCCCTTCTGGAGAGAGGCACTGACTGGTGAAAGACTGTCACTGCAGGAATACCTGCTGGAGTAAGAAATTACCATCAAGCCTACTCAACTTTCAATATTTGTCTAGAACCATCTATAATCCAGGGCCTTTAGAATTCAACCAGTGTGTCCCTCCAGGAGGCACAGAGCACTGGAGTCATGTAATGCCCATTATAGGCTGCATTGTTAATCCTGGAAAGTGCTTACAGTCACATTCCTGTCTTCTGCTCTGTGATACATCTTTCTGCTCATTTTTACTACCCTAAAGATGTATTCAGGAAGTGACTTAAGCTGATTAAAAGTCTTTTTCAAATGGACTAAAACTCTGAAATTAAAATGCTTACAAATCATTGCTTTTTGGGAAATTGAAAAAAGCAAGATCAGTGTAGGTATTGTACAAAATGAATTTAGACTTTAAAAATGAAAATGCTTTCCTTGAGGTGTATCATGAAAGTGTTATTCATGTGGCAATCGGAGAAGTCTGTAATATACTTTTTGTTTTCTCATCTTTGGGACTTCTGCATTCCATTCCCCTGTTACAGAGCAGTTCCTGAGGAATAGCTACTACCTGGTTGGAGGTGAAGGAAAGGAAGTGGGCTTTTATTTATTGTCTCTGAGTTTATACTCATTGCTTAGCTTTTCAGTTGGTGGGGCTTTATTCACGAGTGTGTAGATTGTGAGACATCACATTGTCTGAACTACTTGGTATGAGTCACCATTTGTAAACTGTTTATTGAACTGAGCATAAACAATAAGTTCCACAGAGTGAATGTACAGAATAAATAACTATTTTTAGATTGCTGAAAGCCCTTTGAAAGTCTTCATTCTACTGAGGTAACATTCTCTTGTAAATGGATGTATTCAGAGCACAGTTCTGATACTACTGTCATTTAAAGCAGCGTGGAAAGCAGCAACTCAAACAGTCAGAGTACTCACATTGCTGTGAAAGGCAAATGTCAAAGGCACTTATGAGCTGCTGTTTTCAGATGTGATTTTGGAGCAGTGGTGGAAGTGGAGGACACACAGGTCTGGCTTGGCGTGGTAAAGCCAGCTCAGATAAGTGAATTCCCGAGCTGACCATATCCCTGTTACACCAGCCCTCCCAAGGCAGCAGGAAAGAAGCCAAACAGCTACATTAGGGCTGAGCCATTCCTCTTCTGTTTCTCTTCTGCTGAGTAGCTGTGATATTTGTTGTGGCCAGGGAGATGTGGGGTTGTGCATCTGATGTCGTTTATTCAGCTGTGGCGTTTCTCACTTACCAGTGCCTGGAGTTGCAGCCTTGTGCTGCCTGTGTTCCTCAGCAGCTCCAAGCACTGTGGATGTGCCAAAGGCAGCTGTGCCTGGGAGCAGCTGTGGTGCTGCACATGGTGCAAGTCAGAGAGGTCCTCACTAGGGGGGATTGCAGCCACTCTGCCTCCTCAGCTGGTCACAGTAACCCTGCTGCCATTGCAGGCACCATCTCTGACATTAAGGGTTCCCTGCCTTGCCTCCAGCTGCCTCCCTAAAAACACTAAGGTCTTGTAAGCCTTTGTCTACCTGCCAGGCTCATGAAGGTGTGGCAGCCACTGTAAGGTATCTAAAATGATAGGTGCCTGTGTTCAGGAAAATGAACTCCACTCAGGTGTCCTAGCTGAGGAGTAGTTGTAGCTCTGACCTTCCAGTTTTCCTGTACTGGAATCCGTTCCTGAAGTCACACCTTGAGCCTTTTTTCTCCTATTGCAGAGTCTCATCCTTCTGCTGCCCTCTGACAAAATGCAAAATTTCCTGCACCCACTCTCTTATTTTGGATACACCACAGGCCTGGCTTCAAAAGCTGCAGATTCCTGAAAATCTGTGACAGATGCAGTGACTTAAATGGGTTTTTAAAGCAGTTATTCCTCTCTGTTTCACACTTTGTGAAGTATGTCTGGACTACCATGTAGAGTTTGAGGCTCACCAGTACACAAAAGGTGTTGCTGGTGAATGCAGTGGGGGCCACTAGAGTGACCAGAGCACAGCACATGGACTGTGAGGAGAAACTGGGGGGATGCACTGGGCTTGTTCAGCTCAAGGAGTCTGAGAGGAGGTCTTCAGCTCCCTGATGGTGGAGAAAAGGTAAAGCCAGATTCTTCATGGGAGAAAAAGAGCGAGAGGGAATAAGCACAAGTTGTAACATGAAATATTCTGGTTATGAAAAAAAAAAATCACTGTGAGGGATGTAGTGTAGGAGGATTTCCAGAGAAACTGTGGAATCTCCATCACTGGAGGTAGCTCAGAATTTGACTGGACAAGGTCTTGAGCAATGGGATTCAAGATCACCCTGCTTTGAGCACAGGGTTAGAGCTCTCAAGGTCATTCTAACCTGAATTACTCAGTAATTTTAATCACTGACCTGAATAAGAATGCTCATTCAGCATTCTTCCCTTTTTTACCAAATCTGAGCCCCAAGCACAATGCACTACACCTTCAGGATCTATCAGAACTGCAGTACTGTTTTGACTATAAATTGCCATCACTCTTTAACTGAGTTTCCCAGGTAAATCACTGCAGGACCCCTAAGCTTTTAGAGCTCCAAGCTCTCAGTGTTACTCAGGTAAGAACCCTCTGCTCGAGGGCACTTGGGAAATTAAATAACTGTAACTGTGACATGTGTATTGGTCCAGTAAATCTACTGTAATTCTCACTCTTGGAGGGGCATTATGTCATGTTGTACCTTCATGTGTGATCCTTGGACTCAAAGTTCTGGGGTGAATCAGTGATACAAACCTCGGGACTGGCATTTAGTAGACTTCAGTTTTACTGTAGCTGCTATCTTTCCATGGGTGTTGGCTATGCTTTTTGTAGTGTTTCCATGAAGTTTTAATGAATGTTTGTGTTTCATACCATTTAGTCCTGTCTAGTTCATCATGAAGTTCAACAAAATCATTCCTGTTCCAGTTAAAATCCTAAAGAACTAAGAGCAAAAATGTTTTGTGTAATTGTTGAACTGCAGCATTTGCCCATTACAGTGATCTTGTACAGCTCCTAAGCCAAGTGTTATAAACTGGAGTTTCAAACCATTTTATAAAGGTGGGATTTGTTGTTCATTTCCTTGGTGGATGTTGTCAAGGAATACTCTTGCTTTTTTTTCTTATACCATTGCTTTAACCCTCTCTGGGCAAAATCTTTATTTTGCCCCATTTTTCTTAATCCAAAACATTTGGAACAAGTACCTTTGATAGTATTTAATTTTAAAGAAAACTGACCCAATCTCTTAAAAGCTCTAATCTTGAGCTCACAATTCTGAGGGTAATTTTTCAAGTCATATAAATAGCATGAGGCTATAATTCCACAATGTATGGGATGAGTTAGCCACATTATTTATGTGAAGTAATGTCCAATCAGCAAATTGGTACCTAATTTGACATAAACCCAGAAAATTTGATAATTTTTCTATAACATTATATTTTAAAATAGAACACACTTGAGAAATGCAAAAGGAAATCTATACAAATACCACTACTATTCAAGTATATGAGTCCTGACAACACCTCTCTTTTTTCCTTCAAAAGAAACAGCAGTAAGTAACTGAGATCTGTCAAATGCTTTTGCATGGTTCATTAGCTATATTGCCTCCACAGTTTTACATTTTTTAAGCATTTTAAGTGCAGTCACTCAGGTTTTGACAAATAGAGCATTGCTTCTCATTTTAAAATGTGTCATTTACAAAGAAAAAACTGAATCCTGAGATTTCTGATCAGACTGAGTTTTTCACAGAGATTTTGGAAATAATTTATTTGTCCTTTGCTTGGACAAATCCATGAATAATCACACTCTCTGGGAAAAATGCCATCATTTCAACCATTCGTCATTTCATGGCAACATTTTGATCTCCTCCCAGAAAAAGCTTCTTTTTTGGAGTAGAAGACATTCAAGAGAGCAATACCAGCTTCAAAGAACATAAATATCCATGTCCTGTGGTGGCCAGCTTCATTTCACAGTCCCCAGGACCAGCTCAGACAGTTCTGGTTTAAATTCAGCTGTTGTCACACCACATACAACAAACTCTGCTGATACTTTTCCATAATGAGTTTCAGTGGCATGGCCAACTCAGCTCATGTTGCAGAAATTATTAAGGTTCTTTAAGTGGTACAAGAGTATTTTGAAATAAATCTTTTGCCACCACTTGCTGTAGCTGAACAAGCAATAATACTAAATCCTGTAGAAGTCCTATAGGATAAATATAGTAAATAATGGAAATAAAATCTTCTCATCAGATAGCAACAAAAAATCAATCCCATCCCTGACTTCCCAGAGCAGGTGATGCTCACATTGGTATTTCAAGTGTTTTCCTTTTAAAATTAACTAGTAATTTCAAGTCACACTTTTATGTACCTTCTTTCCTGGCCCTGCTTGAGCAGGAGGTGGGACTGGATGACCCAACTGTGCTCCCTTCCAACCCGAGCCATTCTGTGATTCTGGCAATTTGGGCTCTGGATTTGGAGTTTTGGCTGAACCAGTCTGGGAGTTATGTGCAGCTCAGCAGCTCAGGGGTAGCTTCTGTCCAAGCTTTATGGTGGGGAGGAGGTTGTTTATTTGAATAGGAGACAGAGGGCAAAGAAGGAGTTTTGATCCCATGTTGGTCATTAAGTTCAAAAAGGTGATGTGGTCATTGTACTGAAAGACACTGAAGTTCCCCAAGGTATTTTTCTCCTGTGCCAATATCTAAAATAAATCCTTTCCTTTTTCCCATCCTCTGAATTTCAAATACGATGCTCCAGTGTAGAATATGGAAGTAATACACTTGGTTCTTCTTGGATCTCCTCCAGTTCTAAGGAAAGAGAAGGAGCTGATCAGCTCCTCTGCCTTGGGAAATGCTGGCTTCTGTATTTTAATTATTTATTTGTTGCACAGGAACTACTGTGCTAGAGTTAGTGTAATGTTTTGATTTCTTGCTTCTGAAGTCCTTCAGTGCATTGGCATCTCCTCAAAGCTCTGCTCTCTCCCAGAAAATCTCTGACACAGAGCAGTGCAGAGTCCTAAGAAATCTGCTGGAAAACAAAGCTGAAATCTTGATGAATTCTGTATTTGCAGGAACTGTCAATTCCCAGCTGTTTTCCTCTTACTACCAATGCACTCTTGCAGAATAGCAGAATATATTATTAAAGGTAAAGGTTTCATCTCATTATTTGATGTGATTCCTTGACTGGCAATCCAGAGATGTCCTACAGAAGTAAGGCAAAGATGGCAAGGTACATCTTGCCATGTGCAGTTGTGGGTCATGGTTATTTTCTGTACTTGTGAGTTTAGTAATGAGATTACACCTGCTGAGTGCACCTGAGCTAAACCCCCTCATGCTCAGTGTAATGTTCAGTTAGAAAATAAATGGGTCTAATTGGAATATTACCCTACTTTTCCCAAACATGGGTGGGCTTGCTGTTCTGGGCAGAACTGCTGTCTCCTTTAACTCTTGCCTGTCCTTGCATCTCTCACGCTGTTCCACAATCAGAGCTGGCTACATTAAGAAATTAGGGAACAATCTCATTCATGACACATGATAAGTTTCTGCTGACCTTTACTGCTCGATTTTTTTTTTCCTTTGGCTGTTGGGAAAAGAGAAATCAGGGCCTAATCTTCATCCCACAGTGTTTGGCAGCTGCACAGTGCAGTTCTCCTGTGATACCAAAATGTGCTTTTGAATCCAACCTGAACCCAAAAAACAATATGAGTTGGAAAAAAGTCAATAATAGGAAAGTTTTCAATGCCATTATAAGCATTTTTTCACAAAGGTCCAATCCTCATTACTTCTGTTCTTGGTTCCTAATTTTTCCTAATGCAGACTAAAGGGTCTTTTGAGGAGTGGCATCTTGTCTTGTTTTGCCACCTGCCTACATTTTCCTCACTGAGTCCTTAGTTTATTTGAAAGTCTAGATAAAAGCTGAACTGTTTGGAAAGTCTGGATCCTGGTTTGAAGAAGAGCATCTCAAGAGCTTTTGGTTTTTTCAGCCAAAGGAAGTTAATGTCAAGTTTTATCCAGATAAACAATCTCCCAGTATTAATGTTTCACTGACTGGAATGTCTTTGGACAGCTGTAATATTTGTATCATCACTTTTAAATCATCACTTCTGTCAATTTGAAAATGCCATGGTATCAAGTTTACAACCTTTTTTTTTTGGTTACAGTGCCACCCATTGTAAATGGTGCTGTACTAAGGAGTCAGTTAGTATGGCATTATATTATATGGATCTCTTGTGACAGTGGAAGTGGAATAATATCATAGCTGGAATATGTCATGTTGGCTTGAAATTTCTGTGCAGATTGTCATTGTGGTGCAATTTGCATTCAGCTTTTAACAAAAATGTTAAAGCAGTCATTTTTGATGTACTGCTTGATTCCAAAACAGAATTCTCAGGAATGCAGTGCTTTGTGCTTTCTAGATAAGCTAAAATCAAAGCAATAAAGAATTATATTGTGTGAGATGGTTAGCAGTGGGCGTGAGTTTTGCCTTCTTGGGTTTTGGAACACATATTCCACTAACACTAAAGAACTTTGCAAAATGAACTGTGATATTTCAGGGGAGCATGGTGCTTTTGCAGTTGCTGTTTCAGCTTATCTCACAGAATATCTGTGCCTCTCTCTGTCACCTGAAAGGCTCCATGTATTTGATGAAATGGGTTTAATGTGTAACATTATCTAATTGCCAGCCTCTGTGACTGTACAAGACATCTTGGCACAGTGGCTTTCAAAATGATTGGTAGTAAATGGAAAGCTGTAATTGAAATTAATGGAAAGTTTGCTGCTCCTCAGTAGGATTTTGTGTAATAGTAATAAACTCTATACAGCATGTTGTTTGCATTTTAAACTTGCTGCCTAAAAGAGTCCTCGGTATGGGTCATACAAGTCCTGAAATCCGTCAAAATGCTTTTAAACTGCATGGAAACAGAAGATATGAAGTGCTTGTTCCATTTTCTCTCTTCCCCTCCGCTCACCTAAATGCACAAGCCCTGTTCCACAGACCCTGTCATTCATGTGAAACTAAAAAGCTCTGTCAACATGGAAATCCTCCAGACTGTCAATTCCCTTAACTAATCCAATTTCTACAGACAAAGCATCTGCTGTGCTTTTAGCAAGGGCTGTATTTGCTGATAGGAAGGGAGAAAGATATTGGTGGAAGATCAGGTCTGGGATCTGTAGGTATCAGAACTCCATATGCAAATAACTAGTAAAAGTAAATATCAAGTAACAGCTGGTTGTGTTAAAGAAAAGCCTTTGGAGATACTCAGTGAGAACCTGTGTTACAGTTACAAGCAAAGTATATATCACTGTATATCAAGGAAACTGTAGAATAAGAACTTGGCCTGAAAACCTAAATGTGGTACTGATGGATCTCGTGGGATAATCTTCCTTCAATGGAAGGATCCTTCAACCTTTCCATGAGCAGGTGTCACTCTACACACTGCTTTCAATCTTTTACTCATTCCCATTGAAATGAATAGAGCCTCTGCACTGTTGGTTTCAAAACCATTTTATGTAGCAGGAAGAATATATAATAATAGCAAAATGACACTCTAATAAGAAAAATAGGTTGTTTGGGTGTTACACATGACTCAGCAGAGTCCATATTTTGTAACTGTTCAAAGCTTCTTTGGCAATTGATTCTTCTCCCAGTAAAGTCTTGGCCTCAGGCACCTTGCCATATGCTCAAGGTGGGAATGGTGCAATGGGAAGCCTACAGCTTTCTACAAGGCTGAAATAAAGCAGGAGTTGCAGCACTCTGATACAGATTAAAATCACTAATTAACTTTATTGTTATTTAAAATGAATTTTGTATTACGTAGCCTAATCCCAGGAACCTAACTTCGCTGCATTAACCAATGTCAAGAAAGAACAATGAGTGATCCACTCAGGGATAAAGCCTGTGTACTAAAATGTTTTCAGCTGTGTATTGTGTGGAGCAGAGAGAGAGGCAGCAAGCTGAGCAGGAGAGGTACTTGCCCATCTGTCTTGTCTTCAACTAAAATATCCAAATTTCTTCTTTCCATCTGAGTGATGTCCCTTCCAGCCCCTCCTGATCCTGCCTGGTGACTTAGTCCTTCCCCACAGGGTGCCAGAGGTGCTGTTCTGCCCCTGCTGCTCCTTAGCACAAGTTCCCAACCCTGGCTGTGGCAGCAGAGCCTCACAGTGGCCTTTGGACACAGATTGCTTCCAACCCTGACTGATGGGAGTTCAGAAGACAGATTAATGTCCTAGTATTTCAACCTTCTGCTGAATGCAGATAGCACCTGGTGCTGCTCACACTTTGGTATCAGGAATTATTTGGTTTGGTCTGACATGCCCTTGTCTTTTCACTGGAGCTGTAGCATCCCTGATAGGAGCAAGCAGGGACAGGTTTCTAAAAGTATCGAAGTGCCCAGCGATGCAGAAAATCACACTGCATGTTGGGCTTCGAATTTAGGTGGCAAATATCTTTAAAAATCTCAACTCTAAAGCTTCAATTTCTGAAATTGCACTTGTATCAGAATTCCACCTGTTGTCCAGGAGAAGCTCATTTAAAGACAAATAAGGAAAAGGAAGGATCAGCTGCACAGATGTTTGGGTCTTACACAAAGAGATTGCAAGTTTTACAGAAAGTATATCTGAAAGATTAAAAATAGGAAAAAACCCTCCAAAATGTAAGCTTTAAAAAAAAATCCTATTTTAAATTGATCTAGTGCCATAATTTGGATTTTTTGAGGTCTAACTAATTTTTGAAACCTTGCCTTTGTTCTTAAATAAATACCAGGGCTGAATCATTACCCTCCTGCTGAGGTATATACAGACAAGGGAAGATTTTAGCACAAAGTAGAAGCTTCATGTCTGAGTATCTCCATTTTTGGCAGTTTGCATCTAATTCTATTATTCAGGCATGGGGGCAGGATTTGAATGTAGAGTGTTAGGGGTTTATTTTAGTTTGTTTAATTATTAGCTTAGAACCAAAAATAGTGCAAGTCCTGATTTACTTTAACACTAAGGGTCCTATTCATAGAATCCAAGCCACAACCATGAGAGAATTGCATAACTTAGGAACATAATAACTGTAATTACTGGAACGGCAGAGGTCACTGGGTCCATCACTATTATTTCTTAATTTCCCTTTTATCCATTTGTGCATATAGTCCTACTTTATCCATTTTGTCTCTGAACATCTTCTCTTGTTATAAGCATGAGTGGATTCACTGTCCCTGAATTAAGCAGGACACCAACTTTACCTGAATGTCTCCTTTTTTTTTCTGTCTAAATGCTATAACTTTTCAGCACTTCTTTCTTCTGCTTCAAATTTCTGTTTGAATTTTTATCAGCAGGAATCCACTGAGAGTGGTGGTGTTCCTGTCACCAACTGTCCTTAAAGCGATGTCCATGGAATCCCTCCACTGTGGAAAAGCATTTACTCACCTTGCTCTTCACAATAATAATCTGGCTAATAAAAAATTGCTGTATTTGCACTCAACCCATACTTGTTCATGGCTATATAGCTGTTACCCCTCTACCTTCAGTCTGGTTTATTTTGGGGTTGTGGATCTTTCACCGCATCCTGGAGGTTGATGGCTGCTTCCACTTGGGGAAAGAGCCTTGTCTGTGATACAAGGTCCTCTTCTGCCACGGAGCACTGCCTGCAGTGTTTCCATTCCAGGCCAGTTATCCATGGCACAGGTTAGATTTGCTCCCACAAAAGAGCATTACCAAGACAGCTTAGACCTATCTCCTGTACAACATCAGATTTTGAAATATTTGTCTGTTTAGGTCAAAAGCAATGCCACCACATCAGGGCAAAACTGCCTAGGAGGCTCTTTGGTTTGCATCCTCATTTATCTCAGTGCTGCACTCTGCTCAGTGTGGGTTCTAAACTTGCCTGAGTGAGGTTTCCCTTCCATCAGATAAGGCACTGAGGCTGAGGGCATTAAATAACTTCTACTGAACCATAGCAGTCACCTGCATCTGCCACAAATCAAACAGAAGTCTTCTAAATCCCATATCAGCAAAGCCAGTGTAAGTCATCCCTCTCAGAACAAAACAAGTTTCTTGGTATTCAGGACTCCTCGGAATTTAAAGGGGACCAGTTTTGGGAGATGTTTGTCTGCTTCTATTTTAAAAATTCATGTCTTCCCAACACATTTTATCACAGCATGTCATAGAAACAATATGACTGACTGGCAAAGTGACATTAATCTAGGATGAAGTGTCAAAACAGGGCTTTCTCTCAAACCAGGAACCTCTTAGTGGTAAGCAAACTTACAAGAACAGGGCTAAGAGAAAGCAGGTCAGATTATTTTTACTTATGCTCCAACTTGGATTAGAACTTTGGTAATAATGCCATGTCATCTTCTCAACAGTTTTGTTTCTCTGGCAAACTCCCCACACAATGCCTTTTCTTTTACCAGTATTTTGAATGTAAATTTTTTATTTGACCTGAAGGGTTTTTTGGAACATTTTCATACTTGTCCTTCCAAAGAGCTTTGTGACTGATGCAAGTTGCATTCCTCCTGTGGGATTTTGGAGGGAGGATTCACATATTTTCAACCTGCCCAGTGCATTATCATGTCAGGAGCCCACATGGAATTGTTACCTGGCATGGTCATGATGGACTCTGCCTTATACCTGGGTTTTGCTCCCAGCTGGGAAGGTGCTGGGAAGCAAAACACAGCTGGGAAGGTGCTGGGAAGTTGTGCAGTGAAGATTCAGCTTCAGCTGATGGAGCACTGGTGAGAAAGCTCAGCAGCTCAGGCAGCGTTCAGTGAATACCTGAGTGAGCTCCTGTGTCCTGCTCAGGAAAGATCAGGGCACCCAGAGTGGGTTTAAAGAAGCAGCTACACAGAAGTGCTGGAAGTCAAGTCTGTCTTTTCCTGGGTTTGTAGCTTAGCAGCAGTCGTGGATCCTGAAAGCTCTAACTGAGTTTAAAAGTGCTTGCTTTGACCTGTAAACCCCCTCAAGCTCAGTAAATTAGAACTAACATTTTTTCTTACTGTCATCCCTTACCTGAGTAGAGATGCTCTCAGTACAGCCACTATGTGAATAAAAGCTCATTAATATTTTATATCTAAATGAATAATAAAAATAAGAATAATATTTGAGGACATGAGAGATTAGTCAAAAGTAATTTAAAATACATATGTGCATTTTAATGTAAATTAGTAGGAGCTATTATGACTAGTCTGGATAGACTATTATGTCACTGTCTAGATAAACTGCTTTCCTGCAGGCCTCTGCAGTGAAATCAGAAGTGTGGAATGGATTAGGAAGTACATGGAAGGCAAAGCCCCAAACACTCTGTTCACTGAATCTCTGCGAGCTGTGGAGGGAAAAGTGATTGAAGTGGGACACTGACTTAGGGCTCTGTTCTTGGGGGAAGCCAAACTTGGTGTTCTGAGGGAAAGGAAAAAAGGCTTTTGAATCATGCATGTTATAGATGAAGCCTGTTAATAATTCAATTCTCTGCAGTTGGTGCCTGCATGTTCTGTGACTCCCTTTACCTGAAATACTTCACTTTCCAAGTGGTAATATACTGAGCATTGAATACTTGATAATAAAATAATCGAGTTTTAATTGAACTCATAAGACATTAATCTTTATTGCAAATTCTAGAAATAAGAGGTTTTCAAAGTGCATTAAGCCACAATGTTTTCTTCAAAATATAGGCTAAAATCTGTATACACTTAGAGACATATTGATAAAATTGTGGGACTCTTTCATGGAGATGTGTAACTCCTCTGCAAACAGAAGCTTGGCTGGGTGCAGTGTAATAAATTGTCAGATCTCTGTGCAAAGGACTTCCCTGCCCCACTGGGGTGTGCTGACAAGGAAAAGTCATAGCTGAGTACTTGCAAGAGCCAAAAAGAGGAAAATTTTATGAAGAATTAAAAAAAAAAAAAAAAAAAAAAAAAAAAAAA